>JAPXFY010000180.1:0-37500 GCA_030674185.1 Monoplex corrugatus | reverse complement strand
AGTGCAGTGTGAAGTGTAGATGGTTCCTGAACTTCGCTAGGGAGCGGTGTAATTTCTCTGATTCACGAAAGGTAGTGATGATCGTCCGATCGTAATCGCGAATGAGACGTAGGGGAAGTTTCAACAGTTGGGGGGTAGACATAATGCTACCAATTTTGAAGAACAAGGTCTCCCAACAGTGTAAAAATCGCTACTCACAGTTCCGTAGCTATCACAGATTTTGGGTTCTGAAGAAACCCACTTTGGGTCCATAGTTTATTCCTCTCTAGAAAATAAGGCAGATATGAGAGAGAACTACTGTTTGTGCCACAAAAACCTCAGTCACTGAGAATTTGGTGTTTGCTGGAAGGTGTCAAACTAACACTACAATAAGTGCATGTTTCAAAGAAAGATTATCCAAGCACATCTTAATGAACAAGGACATGTGCTAACTTCAGGTATTGGTCATAACAAAAGGTCTGACCAGAACGATGGTATAAGGGTCGTAATATACTGGTTGCATATTAAATCTGAATGGCTTAAGAATATACTGGTCAGTGTGCGCTCCATTTATTCGAATTCTGTAGAGAAGAAAATCAATGAAATATTATGAAGTTCTGTTTTGAAGAACATAGCAACAACACCATCCTGAATTCTTTGTCCATATGCGTGAAGTAAAGAGCTGCACATGCTTCTTTGCTTATTGGCTATTGTGTCTATCCTATGCTTGCTGATTTGATTGTTCTTTGTGGTTAAAAGCAATAATCTGATCTGTATTGCTTGATTAAGATAGTGTGATGTGATTTGTAACTACAAGTCAAAAGACATTTAAATAGTTACAAGATAGAATTAACTCGCTGATCTGCAAACGTGTCTATTAGATATCTTGTAGAAAGTGGGATTTTGAAAAATATTTTTTTTGCTTTTACTTGATGATTTGTTTGTCTAGGCAACCAACTGCATAAGCTGTCATCAGATTTGCACATTGTGCCAAGCAGTTGTTGTTATTCTGTGCTGTACTCACTTCTGCAAATACTATAATTTAATATATGTATCAGTTTGCAGGCTTGTTGTTGTTGTTCTTCTTCTTCTTCTTCTTCTGCTTCTTCTTCTTCTTCTTCTTCTTCTTCTTCTTCTTCTTCTTCTTCTTCTTCTTCTTCTTCTTCTTCTTCTTCTTCTTCTTCTTCTTCTTCTTCTTCTTTTCTTCTTCTTGTTCTTGTGATCATTTGATTTTCTGCGTATCTGAAAACTTGCACAATTCAAGAAAATGTCACATTTCTCAAACTCACACGTACACCCTTCCTGATCATCTGGGTTCTCTCATAAACCTCCATGAACATGTTGTCGCTTTCAAGTCTATGGACAACAATTCTATAATAATCAAACTGTTTCTTTGGTGATAAGCTACTCCCCTTCCCAAAACAAATTGTTCCTAATTCGTTTTCAGTCTATTTGATGATTTTTTTTCATTTTACAGTAACTGTTGTTTTCTTTGTTTGTTTTTAATCCACTCTTCCTTTGTATGTACTGACGTCTATATTATCCATGTTGTGTGTGATCTTTTCTTTTCTTTCTTTCTTTCTTTCTTTTTCCTTTGTCAGGCAGTATCTCAGAACTTAATGTATACAATTATTGACAATTTTAAAAAAGTCAGTCGTGGCAGATTCCTCTGTCACCCATCTGTGATTATTCAAATAAAACTTTTACATTTATACTTCTTCCACACATATTTTCATAGATGCTGAGACCCCATACCTTGAAAACTTTTAACATACCAAAGTGTCTCTGCACAACGGGGATAAGCTGTTAAGCATTAACTTTTTCAACCAAGTAAGTTATTCTAATACCAAGGAGATTTTTGCCCTTAATAAAGCACAAAGCCATGCACATATGTACATTTTCCATGGCAGTCTTTTGTGTTTTGGGCAAGAAGTTCACACTAACTGTACCCACTAACAAAACTTTGAGGATCAGATTCTTCCCAAAAGTGACAAAATTCATTATGAGTTGGCAGCTCGTCATCAGTGCCAACTTTACTATCTGTTCCACGTAACTTCACACCCATGGCATAGCTCTGTTTAAAGCAACTCTATCACTATCCTTAAAGTAACAATATCTACTTCCTACTTCATCACCATGACAACACTCACAGGCTACTTGCAGGGTATACGTGACAGACTGCACAGGTACTCCATTCCACACCACCTCACACACATGAGAGACACCATTCTCGTTTCTGTTGATGTTGTTAAGTGACAGCTGAGCTGATCCAGAAGAAACCCACTTGACAACACCTGCTGGCTGACCCAAGTCAGTAGAGCTGCAAATGCATACAGCATTTGTTCCTTCCTCCACGTATTCAGCACATGTGTGAGTGGGGGCACTGCTAGGGCGATCTGTAAGAATGCACAGAGGGTCTGACAAACTTGTTCAACATGATGCTGCAACACTTATTACACAAATCTTTGATACGATTCATTGGCCATGCTTGAAAATATCTTTTATAATGAATAGCAAAGACGTATCTGACTGAAATGTGCACTGGTCCACATACACCAGTTTAAACACATTTCAAGTGTGTGTACATGTATACGCCTGGGTGGGTGGGCGCATGACAGTTTTCAGAGTTTCAGAATCTATTATAAGTATGTGAATAGAGCTTATTTAAGTCAGCGTTATCCAATACACACTGAAATGATTACTCAATAAGCGAAAATCTTTAATAATTGTTTGTTGAAATAATTATCATTTACTATTTCAGCAAGGATGTGAATCAAGTTTCAGTGGATTATCAAATTTTTTATTATAGTTTACTTTTGTATAATTTAGAACTGATACATTTTCTTTACTCTTGATTGTGATTAACTTTTTTACAATTAAGAAATAATATATTGTTTTTATTCTTGGACGTTTTCATCGAATGTATGTCAATGTGTGTGGTTCAGGAGTCACAATAATCATTTTTTGAAGAACAAACTGACCCAATCAATACAAGCATTACCAGTTTCATTTTTAATAATGTTAGACAGGTAAACATTTTCCTTAAGACACAGATCCGACAAACTAGGAACTACAAGGCACATGGTCGATGTAAAAATCACGGACATACATAAATCTCCAGTGAGATAGTTAGAAACCAGTGTGTTTAACCTGAAGACAACTTCTGCCATAACTGATAGCCTTTAATCTAAGGACATGCTCCAAACTGTCCAAAGAAAAGTAACGTCTTAACACAACAATACAATGGTTTTGTTTATGAGAGAGAAATGTAGTGATTGTAACAAGCTGTTTGTACTGATGCAGTTCATGTGACCACCACCCTATTTCTTTTAACACCACAGTTGTACTGTTATAGTTGGATATATTTGTTACATGCACTTTTCCCAGTACAATTCAATTGTTTAACAGCTTCAAAGGTTCACACAACTTTGTTTCTGAAAGATCCAATAGCTAACTGTTCGTAATTATGAATCTTTATCTGTAAATGCATTAATTGCACTTCTAATGTTTTTTCATCTAATTTCTTTTACATTCTTTGTAATCTAAATATAATGCACACACATATTTGATCTGTGCACGCACGCACGCACGCACACACACAAACACACACACACAAACACACACACACTCACACTCACACACACACACACACACATGAACACACAAACACACACACACACAAACACACACAAACACACACACATACACACACACTCACACTCACACATACACACACACACACACACAGACACACACAAACACACACACACCACACACACACACACACACACACACACACACACACACACACACACACATAAACACACAAACACACACACACACACAAACACACACAAAACACACACTCACTCACACACACACACACACACACACATGAACACACAAACACACACACACACAAACACACACAAACACACACACACATACACACACACCCACACATACACACACACACACACACACACACACACACACAGACACACACAAACATACACACACCACAAACACACACACACATACACATAAACACACAAACACACACACACACAAAAACACACACACATACACACACACTCACACTCACACATACACACACACTCACACTCACACATGCACACACACACTCACACTCACACACCCTGACATGTGATCCTCCCATAGTTTGTGTGTACACAACCTTTCGTGTTCTGTTCTTTGTTAACCAGCAGAAAGGAAAACTAACAGCCAAGTGACACAAAACACGATACACAAGTATTCATAAATGCAAATCTTTATTTCTCCCTAATACACGTCAAAATCATCACTGGCACACAAACACTGAAATTTACTAATTTTCCACTCTTAACATTTCATTAACTCTTTCACCTCCAAGTTTCCCCTGAAACGGCACTCCTCAGTGCCAAGTATATTTTGGGCAGCCAATTTTGCAGCACAGTATGCATTTTTAAAAGCTTATATCTCAAAGACTATTAAAGATTTTTACTTACTTGTTTTTGCTGTGTAAAGGGCAGATGTTGTATTTATATATGAATGTTTGCTTGTGTTTATGTGCTTGATTGATTATTCCACAGAAAATTGTATTATTATAATAAAGAAAAACAAACATTTTTTCCATACGGTTTATTATAAAAATGCTGAAAATATTAAACAGGAGAAAAGTCAGTTGTGTCAACAAGTATTCCTCCCCCCTTCTGGTAAACACAGAAAGCCAGTCTTGATCAAATGGATATTCCATAGGATACCTATAGGCGTCCTTCAGTCTCGGAAGACTATGGAGTTGCACTCTGGGTGTTTATTCTGGTGCAGCGTCGGGTGTGGCTGGCCACTCCGACGCGGGAATGACAGTCCCTGTGGCAGAGGGCACAGATGAAGTCTGATGCTGGTCTGTCTGCCTGGGCTGGAACCTTTCTTCTCGTTCTCTTTTCCTCGTGCTGCTGAGCGAGTGTCTCTTCGAACTTGGAGAGACCTTTCTGCACAGTCTGTCTCCAGGCTGTTGCTTCCCAGTTGTCCTTGTCGATGTTCAAGGCTTTTAGGTCCCTCTTGCTCACGTCTTTGAATCGCAGCTGTGGTCTGCCTGTGGGACGTTTTCCCTGCACCAGTTCTCCATAGAGGAGGTCTTTGGGGATCCGTCCGTCGTCCATGCGCATGGCATGGCCAAGCCAGCGCATACGTCTCTGTTTCAGCAGCGTGTACATGCTGGTGCATCCAGCTCTTTCCAGAACAGTGTTGTTTGGGACCTTGTCCTGCCAGGTGATGTTTAGAATGCGTCGGAGGCTACGCATGTGAAAAGCATTGAGCCTGGTGCACAGTTGTCGATCCACTTGTCGGTTTTACCCTAAACCCCACGCACCCACTGAGGCTAACGGACTGTGACGGGTAGCACCTTACTGGCTGGGGGCTGCCCAGCTTAAGGCGGGCGGTAGCTGCCCAGTGAGATGCGATGACTTCTCTCACCATCGGAAGAAGCCCCTGGCGTCTGACTCTATGCCAATTGAGTATGCAGACTTAAAACCGGTAGACTGCTTCTTCCCGTGTTTTGTCGACACTGCAAAGCGAAGCTGGAGTGACCTCTCCAGAGCGCAAGGCCTGGGTAAGTAAGTGTGGAGGGCAAGCTGTTACCCATGCAGCAGACCCCCCCCCCCCAATCCACGTCGCTGGAATGGTCCATTGGAAAGGCAAGCGCCGATACACATGGTTCCAATGCCGTCGCAGGAGTTGCCAGAACGTTGCTGTATACAGCCTCGGACTGCCTTGGGGACTCCGGCTCCGGATTTTTCCTCAGGGTTGACTCCCGAAGCCTTTCCTATGAGTGGGTATGGCCGCAAGGCAGCGGAGGTTTGAAATCAGAGTTTTCCTTCTCTTAGATGATCTGTCTTCCCAGACTGATGAGCCCCATCTACCCAAAGCACTGATTTTCAGGCGCCAGTAACCCGCCTTCACCCCTTCTCCTATCAGTAGTAGCAGTTCTGCCAGCTTATATCTAAGCCACATGAGCAGGCTAGGAGCTGGACTTAGTTGTCAGAGGCTGTTGGAGACGCGCACCGTGAGGGGCATTTTATAGACAATGGGAGCTTGTCCCCATTGCCACCCCTCGACTATGACAACCTTGGACACCACTCCCAGGAAAAAGCAGGTGCATCACTTCGTGTGCTGTGAACCGCCAATGTCGATTTGCAGCCATTTTGGAGAAAATGCTTCGGAAAAAACGTGACGTAAATTCCGACAGTTAACGAAGCCACACTTCGGCCTTACTGCTGAAAAAACTAGGTCGCTGGGTAAAGTTTAAAGATAGCACAGTCGCCTGCATTCACCAGTGGAGCTGACAGAAGCTTTGTACCTGCGTGAAAAGTTGTTCTTTAGCATGACCCCTCCAAGTCGCAGAAATGCGACATGGAGGTCGTACAGGAAGTCGCTTAATTGCGATCATGGCGGGAAAAGAGTTAAACTAATCCAAAAGCGGTACTCGAGCGATAACAAATTATAAAGTTCAATTCACCATGGCATTGCTGGACTTTGTACCAATGATGCCGACTTGGCGATGGAGTTAGTAGGGACAAGGATTAACAAGGGAGATCCACATTAAACATATTGCATAAATATTTCCACTGAGCACAGGCAGCACACACACACACACACACACACACACACACACACACACACACACACACACACACACACACACACACACACACACACACGTACACACACATTCACACACGCGCGCGCGCGCGTGCGCGTGCACCGGTGCAGATACAGTCTCAGACAAAAAACAAGACTAAGCTCATTCTTTGAATTAACAATCCATATGTTAAGCTAGCGCTTATGAAGAATGGTGGTAAATGAGTATGTCTGAATATCACCAAGACCGTATAACAGTGGCTGAAATATCTCACATGATCTAAGTACCTGAACCCAGAGTCATAGTCAAGATAATTCCACCGCGGGAAAGAGACATTGAGACATTGTACAAATCCACACTGGTGTACTGTGGACTATTGAAATATTATATATCTATGGGATCCTTTTCCTCTACGTGAGATAAAGAATGGAGAGAAAATAGATGAAAAAGTAATGACTGAATGAATAAGCTGAAGAGAGCAATGGATGGAAACTGTGGGTCGTAGAGGTAACATAATTATGGTGACAAATGGTAATGGGAGATTATGGAGGGCAATGGAGATTATTACATAAATGAAGGAGAGAGTTGTCACAAATGGAGACAAGTCAACCCCATAGAACAGTTAAACCGATATAGAGGTGGGTATACCCTCCCTGAACTTAACACAAACACCAAAGAACACAATTCATTCAAAATGAAAACTGATTTCCCCTGATAACCAAACAAAGTTTCTAATGAAAGGACAATATCACATAATTTGTGTGGGACACAAAGCTGTGTCGTAACTGTAATTTAACTACTGTACTGACAGACAAGAAACTCATTTGTGATCTGAAAGATAGCCCAACCACACCATTATGGTTTTCAGATATGCAATTTGGCTGATATGTGAGAAGCACACATCTGCCAATAGAAGTGGAAGTTATTCTTCACAAGACATGCGATCAAAACAAACTCAGCCACAGGTGAATACTGCGATTATAACTGTTCAGTCTTCTCACCTGGAACAAGGTTAAAACTGACCTGTTCTACATCAGCATAGACTGGTGCCATTTTCTGTGTCTTCCTCACATTCAGGGCATCTTCAACATGGTCAGCTATGACAACAACATTTCATCAGCCATAAATGAAAGGCAAGCCTCACACCACAAATATGACAGAAAATACCATGTTGAGTTGCCATGTCTGCTTGATGACCACCGACATAACTGACATGTTTTGAACACCTAGTGATGGGTGTAATGTGGCTTGATGCATGTCAAAGAATACACGTATTGACAAGAATGGGTGTTTTGAGTGCAAATGTATGGGTGGGTATGCCTGTGAACTTGTGATACAATATGGGGACAGGAGGAAGGAGGGGAAAAAACACAACAAACATAAGAAAAAAAAACAAGTTCCAACTGAAGAGTAGACTGAACAAAGATAACAAAAATAAAACCAGACATGAAGAAAGGCAGTCTCACTGATTTGAAAAGATGACGACCCTCCCTCAAAGTTGGCAGTGACATTCACCCTCCCTGGAACAATGGCCATTTGATAACTGTAACTGCCGGTTGTACTGGGGAAAGGAGCAGTGACTTCACAACTGCCACTGCCGCCTGTGGGGGTGTAGGTCACCTCAGAACCAACATCTTGCTGTGAGGGTGATGTCTGCATAAACAAGAAAACAAAAAGACATAGTGTTTACAATGAACACAGTCCACAAACTCACATGACTCACTGATGCATTTTAGTAATCGGCAATGTGTACAGACGCTAAACGCAAAAAATGTTCCACAATACATTAGGTACCAATTTTACAAAGAAGATCTGGCTGTATCTATTTCAGATGACCAAAGCCCAGTGAAACAGCAAGAATAACTAATCAGTCATGGACAGTGACATACATCACTATGTTAAACACTTTCACTGTCTACCATATTTCCACTAGTCAAATGTTTGACAGAGTATGGCAAGACAATCACATACTGGTATGACATTAAAATGAAAAGCTCCTTACAGAGAATACAAACTAAATTCAATACTTAACCAGAAAGCACAGCATAATTAACTTAAAACATGTCTTATGCATCAACCTGAATGCAAGATATACAATTCTGGTCTTTATCCTGGAAACTATGTTCATGAGGTTTACAAGTTCAGACTGTGACACAATGCAGTATTTGAATGAAGCAAATGTGTCTATTATGATAAAAGTAAACAGCACACTACTGAGTCAAGTCACATTTACATCAGTTACAACAGTAGACAACACACAATACTGAACCAAGTGACATCTCTCTCTCTCTCTCTCTCTCTCTCCCTCTCTCTCTCTCTCTCTCTCTCTCTCTGTCTGTGTGTGTGTGTGTGTGATATATATATATATATATGTATATGTATATATATATATATATATATATATATATATATTACAATAAAGGTAAACAACGCACTTACAACAGTAAACAATACACTATACTGAACTACATGATACTGTGTATCTGATGACATTGATGACGATGGTCTCTCCCATCGTTCCAACATATCAGTAGGCATACAGGTATTTTGTCACCTGGTGTTGGTCTTCATGTGGAGGCATGGGAAGGAGTCCTGTGGTTTGAGTTCAATATCTGCCAGTCCCTTTTCCGTCCAACAGCAGCTGTTTTGCATTCTTCAAATATGAATATGCACTTCTGTTGCCAGTTTATTATGTTGCAGTTTGCACGCTATATCAAAGGCAGGAGTACCTCCAGCACCAAATCACAGCAACACACACACTACTAGACTGAGTTACATTATTATTATCATAAATTGTTATTTTACAGTTACTGTGCAAATTCATTTGGGCTCAGTCTGCATCATACATATCAGATGTTTTAGTTGAGGGCAGAGAACTTGAGCTGTAACAAGAGTTGCTCACAATCAGCTATATTAGTTCGGAGGACATTCGGGAAAGACCGAAGGACACTGGGAAAGACTAGATCTGCGGGCTTTGTGGGTTGGCTTCCCACCTTGCCTTTGATAACATGCCACGAGTTTTCCAAATGAAAGATGCTCCCAGGATTCACCGAAAGGGGGAGAGAATGATGAATCCATCGGCACTGACTCCATCACGACTGGAAACGCACAACGGACCATGATTGATGACCAGTTGGAATTTCCGTGTGCGTGTGGAAGGAGATTCACCACCAAACGCGGCATGAAGATCCACAGGACAAAAATGGGCTGTTTGAAGACACATACGAACCAGCAGCAGCGCACTGCGATAGCAGGTGAGACGTTGGATGACCAAGGCCAGGAATTAAACCATAGTGCCAAGGACATCCACGCTGACGGTTCTGATGCGGATTTTGCACAAGCTCTTAACGCCAAACGTGGAAAACTCAATTTGCCGCCTGCCGGTGCAAAAGAACAATGGGAGAAATTAGATGAGGAACTTGTCCTTAAGCTGAATGCGCTAATAGGGAACAGTACGCTGGAACACAAACTTGACACATACGGAGACATCATATACTCTATCTGCAGGGACACTTATGGAGTGAAGCAGCCAAAGACAAAAACGCCTCCCCAGAAATCCAGAAGACAGCAACAGATGGAGAGCATCCGGAGGGAGAAAAGGAAGCTTAAAAAGCGAATGAAAACTGCCTCAGAATTCGAGAAGCAAGGGCTCCTGGAACTCTGGAAAGATCTGAAGGCCAAACACAATGCTCTCAGCAAAGTGGAATCAGCAAGGCGAAGAAAGAGCAAAAAGAAGAAGACTCAAGATCGTTTCTTCAAAGATCCCTTTGACTTTGCAAGAAAGCTGTTTGAACAACCCAAATCAGGGACTCTCACAGTGGGCAAGGAAACCCTAGAGCAGCATCTCAGGGAAACATATTCCGATTCTCAGCGCGAGGCACCACTTGAAATCCAGAATCTGGTTTGGCCTGCAGCGCCAGAAGGAAAGTTCAATAACAAACCACCAACACTGGATGAAGTGAAGAACGTAGTAAAGAAAGCCAGAGCCAAGTCAGCACCTGGACCAAACGGAATACCATACCTGCTCTACAAGAAATGCCCAAAAGTGCTCGAGTGGCTCCACAAGATGATTCGATCAGCATGGAGGAACCAGAAGATCAGCGACCAATGGATGAGAGCTGAAGGAGTGTACATTCCGAAGGAGCAGAACTCCAGCAGCATCAATCAGTTCAGGCCAATATCACTTCTGAACGTCGAGGGGAAAATCTTCTTCTCTGTTATGGCAGCAAGATTGACAAAATACCTGACTGAAAACAAGTATCTGGATATGTCAGTCCAAAAGGGAGGCATACCAGGAATGCCTGGATGCTTGGAACATGCCACGTTGATTTGGGATGCCATCCAAAAAGCAAGAACAGAGAAGAGAGACATTGACGTAGTTTGGCTTGATCTGGCGAATGCATATGGATCAGTTCCACACGATATGATCCAGCTGGCTCTTGAAATGTATCACATCCCAGAAAACATCCGAACAATGCTGAGGAAGTATTTCCAAGGGTTCTCAATGCGGTTCTCTACCAAAGAATACACCACGGACTGGATAGACCTAGAGGTGGGCATTGCAATGGGCTGTGCAATCTCTCCCATACTGTTCGTGTTGGCAATGGAAGTCATCTTGAAAGCTGCAATGAAGAGTTCAGGTCCAGTGAATCTGGGAGATGGATACCAGATGCCTCCTCTGAAAGCTTTCATGGATGACACAACAGTCTTGTCCACGGATGAGGAAGAGACACACCAAATCTTAAAGCAGCTGGATGAGCTGGTGGCCTCTTCAAGAATGAGGTTCAAACCTAAGAAATCCCGAAGTCTCTCACTGCGAAAAGGAAAAGTGGCAGATTCAGTCAAATTCATGGTAGCCAACCAAGCCATCCCCACCGTCACAGAAGAGCCAGTAAAAAGTCTCGGAAGATGGTATGATGACTCCCTGAAAGACACACAAAGGGGATGTGAAACCAAGCAAACAGCAGAAGAAGGCCTGAAGAAAATAGATAACTGCGGACTGCCAGGCAAATACAAAGTCTGGTGTCTACAGTTCATGCTGATACCAAAGCTGCTGTGGCCACTGCTAATCTATGACATTTGCACCAGCACAGTCGAAGCAATGGAAGCCAAAATCAACAAATACACAAGAAAATGGCTCGGTGTCCCACCTGGTCTCACTGATGTTGCATTCTACTGTCGTCAAGCAATGCTGAAGCTACCTCTGAAATCCATAGTGGAGGAATACAAAGTTGGAAAAGCAAGACTGTTGAGCATGCTGGAGGAATCGGAGGACAATATCGTGAGAGCAGTTCATCCAAAGCTGAGAACTGGCAGAAAGTGGAAAGTCCAAGAGGCTGTAAACAATGCCAAGAGAAACCTCAGCGTCAAAGAAATAATTGGACACACGCAAACCAACAGACAGGGACTGGGAGCAACAAAAATGCAGTGGTGGTCCAAAGCCAAAGGGAAGGAAAAAAGAGACATGATCATACAGGAGTTGAAGGAAGAAGAAGATGTCAAAAGAGTGCAGAAGGCAGTCCAGCAAGGTCAACAGGGGCAATGGACAACATGGGACAGTGCACTCCAAAGAAGTCTCAGCTGGAACGATATGTGGCACATGGCTCCTCTAAGGATAAGCTTCCTCCTCAGATCTGTATATGACCTGCTCCCCTCGAATGCAAACTTAGTGAAATGGGGGAAAGCAGACGACCCAGCATGTCCGCTCTGTCAGAAGAAACAAACAGTGGAACATGTCCTAAGCTCTTGCAAAGTAGCGCTAGCCCAAGGAAGGTATACATGGAGGCACAACCAAGTTCTGAAAGTGATCACAGATGTGGTTAGCGAAAAAACCATGACCCCAAACGCACCAATTGCTATGACAACGTTCTACAAAGCAGGAGGGAAACAGGTCTGGCCCGAAAGGGCTATGACAACCAGCACATTGCCAAAGGGTCTTCTGGATGGAGCAGTCGACTGGGAGTGTACAGCAGACCTCCCAGAGTGGAGAAATTACCCAGATGTCATCAGCAAGACAGGCATGAGACCAGACATCGCTCTCCACTCTGACTCCTCGAAACAAGTGATTCTGATAGAACTCACTGTGCCATACGAAAGCAGAATGGAAGAAGCACATATCTACAAGACCGAAAAATACGCCGGTCTTGCCAGCACCCTGAAGAAAGCAGGTCTGCGGGTCAAAATCTTCGCCATAGAGGTCGGGGCAAGAGGGTTTGTGGGCACCTCCGCTTATGATCTCATGAAACAACTCGCCATTTCTGGGAAGAAGAGGACTAGAGCCCTTAAAGCGATGGCAGAGGCAGCAGAAAGGAGCTCAAGCTGGATCTGGGCAAGGAGGAACCAAAAAAGTGAACTTCATAAGGATTAAATTCCCTACAGATGATGTGTGCCCCGTTAGCACATTGGTAAAACCGCGTACCGCAGTTCTGAAGCGCAGAATCGCCAGGTTCGATTCCCGGCGTGGGAAAAAAAAAAAAAAAAAAAAAAAAAAAATAGACAACAGCAGAAGGGCATCCAGGAGTCATGACCTGGATGTGGCCCGGCCCCCCGAGAGTGTAAGGAATTCAGGGCCGAAACACTTGTCTAAAGGGGGTTACTTCTCTGAAGACCTTCTGTTGTCTAGCTCTCCCTAGAGTTTCTTTCTACCTTACACAGTCTGTATCTATGGTGGGCATGCATGCCAGGTATGTTCATGTTTCCCATTAGCCAGCCATTGTCATGACTCACATGAATTTATTACATACATATCTGATATTCTGCATAATAATAATAATCATCATCATCAGCATGTGCCCTGTCGCATGGTGTCAGCGATCATGGCCCTCCCCCATATAGATTATCCTTTGTCACTGAAAATACATTTCTCACCTCTTTGTCTTCATCCACTCCATAGATCCATCCACTATTTTCTCCCTGGGTCCACCTGGTGCTGTTTTTCCATCCATTTATTTCCAGTTGTGACTAGGTGCTCACATTTCTCTTGCCTCATAAAATGTCCTTTAAATGTTGCTTGTCTTTTCCTAATCTTCTTCAATAATGGTCTCTCTCTGTGTTTGCCTCTTTCAAGACTGTCTCATTTGTTTTCTTTGCTATCCATGGAACTTTTAACATTCTTCTTAGAAATCACATTTCAGCTGCCTCAGTCTTGTTCTGACTTTACATGTTCACTGTCCACGGTTCACACCCATACAATATATGTTCTATATAACACAAGAACTCTCTTCCTGATGTTGACAAGGCAATCCATTCAAGCAACAATGTGTTTCAAGGAAAAAAAATGCCAGGGGTCCAGGGGGCCTATGTGGCCCCCTGGCAGAGTCCAGGGGAAGAGCACCTGGTGGGAATCTGGGAGCGCTGCCCCAGAAACTGAAGCATTATAGTTTAGTTAATGGAAACTTAACCCCCTCTGGTGAAAGATAAATTAAGTATTTCAATAAAAGAAAAATAGGGCACAAGCATTGTTAACAATGAACAAAACATGCAAATACATCCCTTTCGCGGATATCCGCGAATTCGTAGACATTTGGATTGCCTGGTTAACTGACAGGCATTTGTGGTAAGAACGCTTTTCATTTTCTTGAATGCTGTTTTAGCTTGGCCAATTCTTCCGGCTATTTGTAATGTGTATCTGCCAGGTGGTGAGATGACTGTTTCCAGATAAACTTGTCAACTTGTCTCAATGTTGTGACTTTCATGCCGACACCCATATGTATTATGACAGTAAAAACAACACTGTACTGAACCAATTGACAGAGTATCTGTTACAATAGTAAACAACATACTGTACTGAACCAAGCGACATGTGTATCTGTTACAATATTAAACAACATACTGCACTGAACCAAGTGATATATGTATCTATTACAACAGTAAACACAACACACTTGACTGAACCTAATGACATGAGTATTGTTACAACAGCAAACAACACACTGCACTGATCCTTACAACACTTATCTCTATTACAACAGCAAACAACTTTGTGTACCTGAACCAAGCGACACTTGTATCTGTTAAGATAGGAGAAGACACCAGTAACACTGCAGTTGGCAAGCCCACTGTCCATGATGTTGATGTGCCAGTGTTATAACGTACGTTACATGACTTGGTAACAGGAACATCTGAAGAAAGTCAACATTTGTGAATGTTATTTTAATCCAAAAAAATCAAACGACACAATATGCATACACACACATTAACAAACACATGGGTAAAGGTGGTATGTGTGGTGTTTGTGTGTGTAGTGAGTGTGTGTGTGTGTGTGTGTGTGTGTGTTGTGTTGTGTTGTGTTGTGTTGTGTTGTGTTGTGTTGTGTTTGTTGTGTTGTGTTGTGTTTTGTTTTGTGTGTGTGTGTGTGTGTGTGTGGTGTGTGTGTGTGTGTGTGGTGGGGTGTGTGTGTGTGTGTGTGTGTGTGTGTGTGTGTTTGCGGACGCAGCGGTGTGTGTTCATGTGCGTGTTCATCAGCACAAATTTTATGTTAACCTGACAATGAATGATTTATGATGATGGGGTGAGTCTGAATGTGTGTGTGTGAGAGACAGGGGGGTGGAAGAGAGAGGGGAGGGAGGAAGGGGAGAGAGGGAGAGGGAGGGGGAAGAAAGAGAGGGAGAGAGAGAAGTTCTGGACAAGAGATTAAGTTAACAAATAAAAAAAATCACCAAGAGCTTTGACTCGTTTAGTATGGGAGAGGCTGTATCAAAATCGGTGTGTACCACAATAAATGCAATAAATGAGAGACTAAAAGAAGAAAAAAAAACAGGCAAACAGCCAAAATAACTAAAGATGCAAACAATTTTTTTTAAAGCAGAAAGGGGGGGGGGGGGGGGGGGCTTTAGTGTATATTTACTTCAATGGATATTGTCCAGTTTTGTTGTCATCATCATCAAACAAGTCAAACTGGGTATTTATAAAAAAAAAAAAAAATATAATAAAAAAAAAAATGGGGGAAATAATTATTCCCGTGGCTTTTATCTTGATACAGCTGATGGTAAATAAACAGAAATGTTGTAAAATAAAATAAGGTGGGCCGTTCAGAAGCCTTGGCAATCCACTTGTCTGACTGTTTGGTATGGGAAGCTCCGATAGTTTGTAGCAACATCTTTGAAAGCCTGGTCTGAAAGATTTTCATCGCTTGATTTCCAGTACATATCAAGGACGACAACCGACTCCAAAAATTCTGCTTTGTCAACTTTGTGATCGAAGGTGCCGTTATCTCCCTTCCACTGGAAAAAGGTGGTTAGTGTAATCTTGTACATTTTTTCTGAAAAAAATGTGTACGTGCGCGAGTGTGGTGTGTGTGTGTGTGTGTGTGTGTGTGTGGTGTGTGTGTGTGTGTGTGTGTGTGTGTGTGTGTGTGTGTTTGTGTGTGATTATGTGCGTGTGTGATTATGTGCGTGTGTGAGTGTGTGTGTGAGTGTGTGTGTGTGTGTGTCTGTGTGTGTGTGTGTGTGTGTGAGTGTGTGTGTGTGTGTGTGTATATATGTGGGGTGTGTGTGTGAGTTGTGTGTGTGTGTATGACTGTTGTGTGTGTGTGTGTGTGTGTGTGTGTGTGTGTGTGTGTGTGTGTGTGTGTGTGTGTGACCGTGTGAGTGGTGTGAGTGTCTGTGTGTGTGTGACCTGTGAGTATGTGCGTGACTGTGTGTGTGTGTGTTGTGTGGTGCGCGCGCGCGCGCGTGTGTGCGTGCGCACGCACATGCATACATGCACGAGTGTGGTGTATCCGCATGTGAGTAAGCACAAGCATGCATATGCATGCACACAAAAAACCCGCCACTTGATCAATTATTACCAAGCTGTATATGTCTTAAACGTCCACATAACCCCTTGTTTCTGTTTCCAAAACCCAGTTAAGCATGTCTCTTTCGGCTAGTTTTCTTCACCTGATCAACCATGTATTTGGATTGTACAGAGACAAAGAAATTTAATGGGAAAGCCCACACTGGTAATCTAATAAAACGTCTTAACAATGAAGCAAAAAGGAAACAAAGGAAACTTTTTCTTTAACAATATCTAAATCGTAAGCACTGGCAGAATGAAATGACTGCAGAGATGATCTAATAATGTGTGTGTGTGTGGTGTGTGTGTTGTGTGTGTGTGTGTGTGTGTGTGTGTGTGTGTGTGTGTGTGTGTGTGTGTGTGTGTGTATGTGTGTGTGTGTGTGTGTGTGTGTGTGTGTGTGTGTGTGTGGTGTGTGTGTGTGTTGATTCCCCTTGCTCAGCTGAGCAGGAAGGCTTTACTGAATTAATGCTCCTGAGTTAACGACCCAACATTTTCAAAATGCAAAGGTTTTTACCCATAAAAAATCAACTTCGCTACCACAAAAGCACAGAAAAGTACAAAATTGTAAACAGATGCACCCACCCCCACCCCAAAAAAGCGAACCAACAAAAAACAACAACAAAACCTAATCCCATATGAACAAAGCTTCACCAATGAAAAGAACAATCTTATTCAGTCAAAACCAAGATTAGACATAATATTTGCACACCGGCGGCCAACTTTACATAAAAAGTTCCATGGATATCTCCATGGAACCTTCTTCAACAACCTCGTACTAAATTCATTTCTAGTCTGTCTGATCACTACACACAGGTCCTTGTCTTTGTCTGTCTGTCTGTCTGTCTGTTCAATTGCTAATCGCTGACTGCTGCCGCCAAACAGCGCCTACAAACTTACGACTCTTTTCAGTCCTGGAGAATCACCCCCTTTTTTCTGACATTGTCATTGCTATTGTTACTGTTGTTTAAAGTCAGCCGACTGCGTGGAGCCTATCAGGGCTATAACCGCTTCAAAAATACAAAACTTCGACAGGAAAAAAAAAAGAAAAGAAAATTAAGTAACATATCAATGCATTCGAGACATATCTAAGGACACGCCCCTGGCGCTGACCATTCCGTCCACTTTATCGTACAGTGGATTTCAAAAACAACACCTGAATACAAATTTAAGCATGCCTAAGGACACCAAAAAATTTATAAAAACGGGCATAAGTCACCTAAAATTGCTTCCGCATATCTCACCACCCTAGAGCCAAAAATGCACTTAATACATGTACCCAATTATCAATCCGAAAGAAAAAGTACATAAGAATTTATGAAACACATACAGGTGAATGGACCGAAAGGCAGAATGATAGGAAGAAAAATGACAGAAAGCAAAGGAGGAAAAAAGAAAGAAAGAGAATGACAGAAAAAGAGAAAATGTCAAGCACAGAATTTCCAGAAGGTGAGGATACTATTTACACTGAAAGAGCCCCCGGTATCCCCACAGGGGGATTTTTTCTGACAGGACCATGTTACATGAAAATGAACATGTTTATTACTACGAAACGTGATGGTAAGATTTACACTTAACGAATGTTGTTGCTACAGCATTCTTTTCGTTTGCTGTCTACAAAATCACACCACATCTGGTGATGAATGTGGCTTTTTCTTTTGTTTGTTGTTGTTGTTTTTTTTTATCCTGTTGGTTGCCATGGGGCTTGGTAGTCAAAGCAGTTGTTAGCGGCTTTCCTCCTACATCCACAAGCACGACAGCACAGTTTGGGAGGGTCATCAGTAGCCATTCTCGCCTGCATGTAGATGGCTGTGTAGATATTACAAAGATTTAATGCATGGTAACACGCACTATAGCAGGCCTGTGATACATCTGTTTCATCACCTTCACTTAATTAGATTTCTGTTATTGCGTTATATATACATGGCCAGTATATTCATAATAACTTCAGATATGCCCCACTAACTATACTTGAATAGGCCACTGGCTTCTCTCTCTCTCTCTCTCTCTTTTCTCTTTCTCTCTCTCTCTCTCTCTCACCACACACACACACACACACACACACACACACACACACTCACACGATGAATGGACCAGAAAAAGTCTTTTTTTGTAGGGGCAAACATATCTATCTTTACAGTGGAATTAGTCGCTTTCAAAGTAGTTCTCTTTGTTGACTCAAAATCTGTATTATTTGCCTTGTAAAAAAGGTCTTTTGATGCCGAACAAGACCTGATTTAATTACTGAAGAAAATCATCTTATACATCATTCAAGGGTCAAAGGTACAGATATCAGTTTAACGCTGGGGTGCCTTCTCACGGTTGATCTTCACAACAACGAAGTAGCTGACAGAGCAGCTAAGCAAGGCGCGCAGAATTCTGATAATTCTATAGAATTAATGTTCATACTTCTGTAAAAGAAGCGCGCAGCTTGCTCGAATCAGCCTCATGGACTCGATTTCTTGAACATTTAAAATGAACAGTTTGTACCACAACAAATGATAAAACTTACCGTTCAAAATGTATGTAAAAAATTGCAGTATTCTTCCATGTATCACTTGAGATCAATTGTTCCTATTCATTTTCGTATTTTAGCTAAACGGATTGAAAACAAAATTTTTGTGTAAAATGTCAAGTGTATTTGCGGCGAACAGTTCACACTGTTTCACTCTTTATTCTACTGCAAAATGCTATGTTCTTTTTTACCAAAAATGTTTACTCAAGAAAAGTATTCTGAAACTCATTTCCAAAAAGTTACATCAGATCAATCTTTGTAAGTTTTAAAATTTCAGATTCATTATTTCACAGTCCTGTTAATGCATTACTTTGAACTTTATGCGTTTTGTGTTTTTTGTGTTACAATTTCCCTTCACATTGTTGAAGTTAATTGTTAGTGTTACGTTTTCGGTCCATTTTTCTGTTCTCCCATTACTTATGTCTTTTTACTCTGTCTCCCCTCTGCCCCAATCCAACCCGTCCAACTATCGTTCTAATTTTATTTTATTTATTCATTTTTATCCCCCCCCCTCTCCCCCGTCTAATATTTATTATGGTGAAAAGATGTTAAATCAAACAACGAACGAATGAACGAACACGCAAGCGCGCGCGCGCACAGAGTAGAATTCAACAATCCAATGAAGAAAAATGGCAGTTTTAAAATTGTTTTAAGCTAATCAATTGACCTAAAAGGGAAAACACTGCCAAGAATGTGAAGGACACAAGACACTATTACTCCAATACTGCATTCTCAGCAACACAGTGCAACTGCATGACTCTCTCCAATGTCGTTCATTTGCAACCTCCTCCTCTCCCTCTTCTATTAGTGAAATGTAGCATATATAAATCTTGAATGCATACAAACAGGCCAGGCTTACAGTGCTAATCTTTGATTTTAAATTCATTTGAAATCTAAGAAGTTCATTTCCAGCACAGATACCATTTGCTTTTCTATCCGTCTACCACCCATCATCTGCAGAACAGACACGGTCACAAACATAATGTTCATCGATGAGTTTCCCCATTTGCTTGATTCATATCTTGTATATTGCAATGATCTGTTGTTGTTTTTGACGAATTCGCTTATGCTTGTATTAATGTATTGGAGTATCTATGTTTATACTGCATTTATATATTGACAAATGCATACTTCCTGGCCCTTCATTTCTTCCTAAGAGAGTGCAATCAGCATTCTTTGACATGTGTTTATACCAACAGAGTTATTATTTTCGTTATCAATTTCTGCACATGCCGGTAATCACCGAATGTGCAAGTGGAAAGTGCCAGTGAAAAACTTCACCTTCTTACACAGAAATAATTGCACAAAAAATCTGTGCAAACTGTTTGTTCTACTACCATTTTTTTTCATACATTATTTTGTTCATTATTCTGGTATTATAAAAAGAAAACATTCTGGGCATACTGCTTATTTGCTCAACTACCCATCTATTCATACATGATTTTGTTCATCATTATTAACATTATAAAAGGAAAATGATTGCCAGGGCCTACATTCTCAAGGGAAGTAAATGTAGGTAAAACGTCCTCACCCCCAAAAAGAAGGAAAGCAGGATTCTCGCCCTTGCTAAGTTAAAAACAAACAAACAGAAAAACAGGCAAGCAAAAATTGTTTTTTCGTAACTTGCAGAATCGCTGTGTAATCTGACACAACACAAAATGAAACATGAATTTTATTTAAGAAAGACACTGTTGCAAGGAAACGAAAGAGTGAGGGGGGGCGTACAGGGAGAAAGGAGGGGTCCTAGTTGTCTTTTCCCTAGTGTCTCGTTAGGTCCTTCAAAAAAAGTATGTTTTTCCCGAGAGAACATTTTATGACAGTTGTTTTGTGCCAAGTAGAACTCGTCAGGACTTCTTCCTGGGACAGGAACAAGGCTGTACTTGATGCTAATAGCAGGCCAACGTTTCTCACAATGTATTGCTAACACCACTTTGGTGACAATGTCACAAATACTGCCAACTTTTCTCACCATGTACTGCTAACAACCACTTGGTGACAATTTTCACAAAATACTGCCAACTTTTCTCACCATGTATGCTAACACCCCTTGGTGGGCAATGTCACAAAATACTGCCAACTTTTCTCACAATGTACTGCTAACACCACTCTGGTGACAATGTCACAAAATACTGCCACTTGTCTCACAATGTACTGCTAACACCACTCTGGTGACAATGTCACAAATACTGCCAACTTTTCTCACAATGTCCTGCTAACACCACTCTGGTCACAATGTCACAAAATACTGCCAATGACAGCTACTTGGTGATACTGTTGGTCACGATTCTAGTTGTCAGTATATGCTGGTATCACTACTTTGTTGGCATCACAAATAAACTGGTATCGGTACTTTGGTGACCACAAAATAATGGTATCACTAAATTGATGATACTGTTTATCTTGATACTGGTTGTCAGTATATACTGGTATCACTACTTTGTGACACTGTCACAATACACTGGTATCTGTATTTTGGTGGACACTGTCAGAATATACTGGTATCACTACTTCGGTGATACTGTACAATAGACTGGTATCGCTACTTCAGTGACATGTCACAATATACTGGTATCACTACTTTAGTGACACTGTCACATGTACTGGTATGACTACTTCGGTGACACTGTCACAATATACTGGTATCACTACTTCAGTGACACTGTCACAATATACTGGTATCTGTATTTTGGTGACACTGTCACAATATACTGGTATCTGTATTTTGGTGACACTGTCAGAATATACTGGTATCTGTATTTTGGTGACACTGTCAGAATATACTGGTATGACTACGTTGGTGACCCCTGTCACAATATACTGGTATCGCTACTTCGGTGACACTGTCACAATACACTGGTATCACTACTTCGGTGACACTGGGCACAATAGACTGGTATCACTATTTTGGTGACACTGTCACAATATTTCTGGTATCGCTACTTCGGTGACACTGTCACAATAGACTGGTATCACTATTTTGGGGGGACACTATCACAATATACTGGTATCACTACTTCGGTGACACTGTCACAATAGACTGGTATCACTATTTTGGTAACACTGTCACAATATATGGTATCACTACTTTGGTGATACTGTCAGATTATACTGGTATCACTATGTTGGTAACACTGTCAGAATATACTGGTATCGCTACTTCGGTGACAGTCAAATACACTGGTGTCACTACTTCGGTGACAATGTCACCAATATACTGGTATCACTATTTTGGTGACACTGTCACAATATACTGGTATCGCTACTTCGGTGACACTGTCACAATACACTGGTATCACTTCTTCGGGTGACACTGTCACAATAGACTGGTATCACTTTTTTTGGTGGACACTGTCACAAATACTGGTATCACTACTTCGGTGCACTGTCACAATAGACTGGTATCACTATTTTGGTGACACTGTCCAATTTACTGGTATCACTACTTCGGTGACACTGTCACAATAGACTGGTATCACTATTTTGGTGACACTGTCACAATATGCTGGTATCACTACTTCGGTGACACTGTCACAATAGACTGGTATCACTATTTTGGTGACACTGTCACAATATACTGGTATCACTATTTTGGTGACACTGTCACAATATATGGTATCACTATTTTGGTAACCCTGTCACAATATACTGGTATCACTACTTTGGTTTATACTGTCAGAAATATGGTATTTCTACTTCGGTGACAGTCAAATACACTGGTGTCACTACTTTTGTGACACTGTCACAATTCACTGGTATCGCTATTTTGGTGACACTGTCACACTATACTGGTATCATACTTTGGTGACACTGTCACAATACACTGGTATCGCTATTTTGGTGACACTGTCAGAATTATATGGTATCACTACTTTGGTGACACTGTCACAATAGACTGGTATCGCTATTTTGGTAACACTGTCAAATATACTGATATCACTACTCTGGTAACACTGTCACAATATACTGCTATCATCACTTTGTTGACACAAAATACTGGTAACGCTAGTCTGGTGATACCGTGCTTTTGCCCTGCGGCATCAATTGCGTGTAGAAAGATCATGTTTCTCCCATTACACAAACAATACTGCCCATAGTGCACACGTACATAGGTTAGACTTGTGGCTTGAAAACGGTCCAAAGAACATCCCCAATGTGGTTTTCATGCAGTCCTCAATAACAACAGCCTAGTTATGGATTGATATGGATGATTTATGTCATCAGACTATGATTGTACGGGTGGATGATACCGATATTACCTGTCCTTTTTTTCCTGGGAATTAATTATCCTTGTCACTTTTTAACGTCTTTATGTGTCCTCCTTAAAGTTTTGTTGTCTGATTTGAATTATCAAACAGCAACACTAATTAGGATTTTGAAATCACAGTTTAATTTTTTTAAATTCATTGCTTTGGTCATTGTTCGTGTTGCTGTATAGTCCATGATCATAAACATGACGAAGTCGCCATGGTTTTCATTGTTTTATGAAGAGACTCCCTTTGGATCTTGTAACTGTGTGTTTGTGACGATTCACTGAATTAAAGTAAAGATTTCTCAAAAGTCTTTTAGTGAATGCATTACTCCAATTCCCTCTTCTGTATGAAACACACACACCCACACACACACACACACACACACACACACACACACACACACACACACACACACACAATGCATGTGTGAGAGAGAAAAGAATGTGTGTGTGTGTGTGTGTGTGTGTGTGTGCACGTTGTGTGTGTGTGTGTGTGTGCATGTGTGTGTGTATGTGTGTGTGTGTGTGTGTGTGTGCACTTGTGTGTGTGTGTGCACATATGTGTGTGTGTGTGCACATATGTGTGTGTCTGTGTGCTCCTTGCAGGAAGCTGGTAGATAGGGTGAGAGAGTAAAAAAGGTTATGTTTTTGCTTTGCTAACACGGTCGACAACACAGGTTTATGGTGGACAAGGCCCGGGAGTCAAAGGGTTAATATACTGTTATTTGTCACCTTCAAACTATGTCTGGATGTTCTATGTCTCTATATCGCGTTTCTCATCAACAGGATTTGCATATTCTGTGTTGTGCGTGGCTTACCGGCTGTTTGAAATCGTTCTTTGATTAACGCTGGATCGTTATTTGATGGATTGATTCTCTCACATAAACGCGTTAAATCGTTCTACATCATCAGGAATTTGTCAGAAAATGAAATCAGGTCTTTACACTTTGCAGATTCGCTGCAATGTAGGTGTTTAGCTGGCTAATTCTACATGTGTGTAAATGTCCCTTTCCTCTTGCTATCATCCCCTGCAGTGGTGTGACGAGTTCAAACAGTGAACAAAACAACTGTACCTGCTTTGAAAGCAATAAGGACCTTCCTGAAAATTCGTGGAAGATCTAAAAACTGACACAATTCTGTGAGAAGGTCATCAAGAACTCTCCTCCCCCCCTCTCTCTCTCTCTCTCTCTCTTCTCTCTCTCTCTCACACACACACACACACACACACACACACAAACAGAGCAATGTCTTCCTAAACGGTTTCTGTTTCGTTTGCAGTGTTTCAGAACAGACAGTAAAAAATTTCTTTACTTATTCATTTACTGAATATTTGATCTGATCTTATGTATGCAGGTAAGCACACCAGCACCAGTGAATCTACTGTAAATTATAAAAGAAACACCCATCGACTGTTTTTTCCATTTTAGTTCATAAATCATCAGTTTTGGTAAAGCATGCACTACTATAGACTAACTTTGCTGTCAAGTTTACAAATTTATAGACTAACTTTGCTGTCAAGTTAACAAATTTATGGAATAACTTTGCTGTCAAGTTAACAAATTTATGGGACTAACTTTGCTGTCAGTTAGCAAATTTATGGACTAACTTTGCTGTTAGGTTAACAAATTTATGAACTAACTTTGCTGTCAAGTTAACAAATTTTGGACTAAACTTTGCTGTCAGTTAACAAATTTATGGACTAACTTTGCGTCAAGTTAACAAATGTATTGACTAACTTTGCTGTCAAGTTAACAAATTTATGAACTAACTTTGCTGTCAATTTACAAATTTGTGAACTAACTTGCTGTCAGTTAACAAATTTATGAACTAACTTTGCTGTCAAGTTAACAAATTTATGAACTAACTTTGCTGTCAAGTTAACAAATTTATGAACTAACTTTGCTGTCAAGTTAACAAATTTATGGACTAACTTTGCTGTCAAGTTAACAAATTCATGAACTAACTTTGCTGTCAAGTTAACAAATTTATGGACTAACTTTGCTGTCAAGTTAACAAATTCATGAACTAACTTTGCTGTCAAGTTAACAAATTTATGGACTAACTTTGCTGTCAAGTTAACAAATTTATGAACTAACTTTGCTGTCAAGTTAACAAATTCATGAAAACTAACTTTGCTGTCAAGTTAACAAATTTATGAACTAACTTTGCTGTCAAGTTAACAAAATTCATGAACTAACTTTGCTGTCAAGTTAACAAATTTATGGATAACTTTGCTGTCAAAGTTAACAAATTATGAACTAGCTTTGCTGTCAAGTTAACAAATTCATGAAACTAACTTTGCTGTCAAGTTAACAAATTATGAGCTAACTTTGCTGTCAAGTTAACAAATTTATGAGCTAATTTGCATGCACTACTATGAACTAACTTTGCTGTCAAGTTAACAAATTCATGGAACTAATTTTTGCTGTCAAGTTAACAAATTTATGAACTAACTTTGCTGTCAAGTTAACAAATTCATGAACTAACTTTGCTATCAAGTTAACAAATTTGTAAACTAATTTTGCCGTCAAATTAACAAATAATGAACTAACATATTCGAGTTTGTCTTTGTCTGTGTTTGAGGACATCTCACAACCCTACTGTGTTGTGAATATAACATATTCATGTGTGTCTTTGTCTGTGTTTGGAGGGACATCTCACAACCCTACTGTGTTCTGAACTAACATATTTGTGTGTGTCTTTGTCTGTTTGGGGACATCTCACAACTCTACTGTGTTCTGAATAACATATTTGTGGTGTGTCTTTGTCTGTTTGGAGGACATCTCACAACTCTACTGTGTTCTGAACTAACATATTCGTGTGTGTCTGGTCTGTGTTTGGAGGACATCTCACAACCCTACTGTCTTTGAGATATTAATGACATCAATAACGTTTTGTTCTTATCCTTTTTCTTATCATTTTAATGTTCATTTCCATGATTACATTAACACTTCATTATTTTAACAGCTCTTGTTAAAATGTTACCCAAGACCAGGTAGTGATCTTCAGCAACTTCAGTTGAATATACAACTTGCATTCGGTAGACTGTCACAATAGTGATGACACATATTTCACCTGGTGCCATAAGCTTTTCGTTTGGTTGGTGGGGTGGGTGGGTTTGTTGTTGTTGTTGTTGTTGTTTGTTGTTGTTGTTGGTGGTGGTGGTTGTTGTTGTTGTTGTTGCTGTTGTTGTTGTTGATGATGATGATGATCTTGTTGCCTTTTTCTTTCTTTTTTTTTTCTTTTCGGGGGTGAGGTTTGTTTTGTTGTTGCTTTTTGTTTTGTTTTGTTTTGTTCTTATTTAGGCCATGTTTTGTTCTGTGTAGATTTCCTCTCAGTTTTTGTGTGTGTTTTTTTCAATCTCCAATACCTGCCTCTGTCATCGAGCTTGGCGGTCAGAGCAGCTGTAATCGGCCAGGTCTCGCTCTTGTCGCGTTCCACTTGATTAAGGGGGACATTACTGCAATATATGTTGTTCAGCTGTGTGATCCTTCTGACCACTGAGGCAGATTGGTAGTGAGGCTGTCAAGAAGAGCAGTTTACATGTATACTTCCTCAAAATGTTCTGGCACTGGCGCTTTCCAAGTCTCTATAACGTTGATTCGGTGCTTTTTTCTTCCAAAATGTATGCTTTCCCTTCTCAGTTATGTGGCCACACTCACGACCGACATTTGGTAAAGAGCCATCAATAAACAGCCCCAAAAAATCTTGTTATTCCGTTTCTCTCTCTCTCTCTCTCTCTCTTCTCTCTCTCTCTCTCTCTCACACACACACACCACACAACACACACACACACACCACACCACACACACACACACACACACAACACACACATATTTCGAAAAAAATGAAGAGGGTCAAACCACCCTAGACAGTTAAACCATCTCATCACTGGAAGAAAAAAATAACGGGACTGCTGTGACATTTTTTTTCGACAAACTGAAAAAACATGTGCATGCATAAGTTCAAACCGTGTGTGTGTGTGTGGTGTGTTGTGTGTGTGTGTGTGTGTGTGTGTGTGTGTGTGTGTGTGTGTGTGTGTGTGTGTGTGTGTGTGTGTGTGTGTGTGTGTGTGAGGTTGGGTGGGTGCCACGCTCTCTTCTCTCTCTCTCTCTCTCTCTCTCTCTCTCTCTCTCTCTCTCTTCTCTCTCTCTCATAGCACTCACAAGTATTGTAGGAAAGCTTTATACATACATATTGAATAAAAGATTAACTAAAATGGGCAGAAAGGGAAAAAAAAAATATTATTGAAGAGCAAGCTGGATTTAGAACAGGGTATAGTACTGTGGACCACATATTTACATTATTGTGCATTAGTACAGAAAATACTTGAATAGAAATTCTTAATTATTACATGCATTCATGACTTCAGAAAAGCGTTCGACTCTGTAAACAGGACTGCATTGTGGAATGTATTGCGAAAGTGTGGCGTGAATGGAAAACTGTATTTGGCGGTGACAGGAATTTATGATACAGTATTAGCTTGTGTGAGAGATAAATGTTTGTGTACAGAGTTTTTCAACTGTCCAAGAGGCGTGAAACAAGGATGTTTATTAAGTCCTCAGTTGTTTTCCTTTTTCATAAATGAATTAGCTATTGAATTATCCAAATATGGACGGCACGATGTACAGATTATCCCAGGAGCTATTGAAGTTTTTTTTGATGTTATTTGTGGATGATGTAGTATCATCTCAGATACAGCTATCGGACTACAAAATCAGTTAAACATTCTAAAACAAGAAGCAGACACATTATATTTGAGTGTTAATCTTGATAAAACTAATATACTTGTTTTTCGTAAGGGTGGGCACCTTTCAAAAAATGAAAATTGGCAGCATGGGGATTGTCAGCTCAAAGTGATCAATTCGTATAAATATCTTGGGCTGATTTTTTTACAAAATTAAGCCTAACAGCAGCATGGACGGAAATGTGTACGAAAGTAAAAAGGGGCATAAATGAAATATTGAGAGCGATGAAAAAATTAAACTCTGTTGACCCCTCTCTTTATTGGAAGCTTTTCGATACACAAATTGAACCAATACTAACATACGCAGGAGAAGTCTGGGGTACTTTGAAAAATAAAACACATGGAAAGTGTACATACATTTGCAATCAAACGTTTCCTCAATGCCAATTCATTCTTCTAATAAAATGGTGTATGAAGAAAGTGGCAGATATCCGCTAAGTATTCGTACAAACGTTAAGTGCGTAAAGACAAAGTACTGGCTAAGAATTTTGAAACTACCAACAAGAGATTATGTAGACAGGCTTATGATATGATGCTACACGAACACGAAAGAGGAAAACATAATTGGATAAACAATTTAAAGAACATTTTGCCAAATAATGGGTTTGGAATAGTTTGGATTAGTCAGGGTGTAGGCAGTGAAATTGTATTTTTATTCGAACTCAAAGACGGTTTTAATTAGCTTTATAAACAAAATTGGCATTCTCAGGTAGGAGAAGATGCAAAATGTGCATGGTATTTCTCCTTTAAAAATATTTTCCAGGCAGAAAAATATCTTTCAGTTGTTACAAATAGATGGCACCGGAGCCTACTTGCAAGTTTTAGAACAAGAACACTTGGTCTTGATGAGAGTCAAAGATGGTTTCAGCGGAGCAGTGAGGATGGTTTACTTTGTAGATTTATGCCACCAAAAAAAGGAAGACGAAAATCATTTTATTTTTGAATGTGAAGCTTATAGTACTGTAAGAAATAGATGTAATATATTTTCCTCCCCAGCAGCGTTAAGACATGATCTAAGGTCATTATTAGCATGTGAAAAAACAGAGAATTTACAGTCAATCTCTAAATACATCGCAGAAGCACATGAGATATGAAGAAGAACATTGCTGTTTTAATTTCAATATGGAAAACGGTTTTTGTTAAGACTAATAGCTTTTTCCTCAACCAAAATAATGAAGGTCAATATTAGGCATAGTTGGATGGTCACGCATTGTCCCACTTCTACTGTTAAAACTGTTGTTTTGATATTGTAAATATTACTTTTCTGCTCTTTATTTGAATTTTCCATTTTTCTGTTTCCTTTATTTGTTTCCCTTTGTTTACATTTCTTGCCAGCATGAGAGGGATGAGTTATACCCCTTGGTGCTAAAACTATGTATATGGTTATGTCAATAAATGGCGCGCTACGTATGCGTCAAGCGTCTCTCTCTCTCTCTCTCTCTCTCTCTCTGTCTCTCTCTCTCTCTCTCTCTCTCTCTCTCTCTGTGTACATGTGTGTATGTACGTGTGTGCATGTGCGTGCACTTATGCGATATGTATGTGAATACGTATGAAAAGTGGGCAGTTTTCTTAGTATTTTACCATCTTAATATTCATTTCAGCTTTCTCTGTGTACGCTTGTGCGACACAATACGTGAAAATGTATATTCAATATTTCAAAAAAGAAGCTGACAGCTCTATCAGCATTTTTACCATCTTTGAGTTCTTTTCAGCTTTCCGATATTCTCAAAATGTGACTAAAATACCTGACATCATGCAAACTGCGTCTTCACACAAGCGTGCTACTACGTAACACACATCACCAGAGAAAAACTGAAAGCAGTTGTGGTTCACTACGGGTATGGAATACATTAACAAAGAAAAATATACAGACATAAGAACAGAAGTGGAACGCTATGTGACAAACACCATTATCTAACTTACACCCTTTTTATGTCTATCGGTAGGCCTACTATGAAGGCCAATTTTTGCGGGATGGTGACGATTTTTTAAAACTACATCTTTTGCACTGTCACAATACTATCTTGGCCACAGAGGCCAAACCGTTGCACATCTAGAGACACACATTTAACCAGAAAATCAATTTGATTGCAATCACCAGCTTGTGTTCTTTAGCTTTACGTAAATATTGATTCCATAAATTTTCTTCGGTTTCTGTTTCATGAAGCCCTATATTTTCATGTTTCTCAAGGTCAATGTGACCTAGACAAAGCTTCAGTTTAAAAAAAAACAAACCTGACATGCATCAAGGACAATGGTAGACTGTCACAAAACTGAACACGGAACTTAAATCTAGAAACTGTCAGAAGTTACTAAGAAAATGCTGTGTACGCACATTCCTAACAAAAAAAAATGATATTTCAAGCGATGTTTTGGACCATGAGACCATGACTTGAATTTCCAAACCCATCTTGACTTCATGACTTCAAAAACAGTCCAAAACTTCTGAGCAAATTTGTTAAACATTCATCTTGAAACAGTTGAACAAATTCTCCCTATCCCCCCCCCCCCACACACACACAAACACACATACCAAAAGCACACACAACATATGTATACACACACACACACACACACACGCACGCACGCACACAAGCATGCACGCACGCACACATGCAAACATGCACGCGCACACACACACACACACACACAACACACACACAGACACACACACACTCCCAGAATATATAAAAGAATGGGAGAAGTTAATAAGAATTTTATTTTTAAAAAGTTTCTACTTACATACAAGATCCAGTTGACACGAGGCCCCCTGCTCGTTAGTCTGATTGTTGAGCCGGCAGACTATGGATGTACCTTGGAAGTAAGTATAGTACTGATTATTGGTGGCGCTCACAGTCACTGTACTGACTGTGCCTGATGGTCTGTCAATTAGAAATGCACTTGCAAAACTGGGGTTCTACATGTCAGGCTGCTGTCACAATTTCCCAAGTTGAGGCCATTTGGGTGACTGGGTGTCAGGAGAAAACCATCTTATTGTAGCTGAAGGCGGCAGTCCACTACAGGTAAACAGGTTGTCTCCCTTGTTCTGTATCACCTCCAGGGTGTTGTCATTGCCACGAGGAGAAAGGGTCTGTGCTGAAAGAAAAGCACCACGTTCTTAGCTCTCTCTTTCTCTCTCTCTCATATTTTACCATAATGAGCGTGGCAGTTGTGGGAATGAGAGGAATTATTGACTATTCTAACTCCACACTGCGTACTTCCCAATGTAACCATCACATATTGTCAACACTGATATAACACACAGTATATTTAGCCGTGCAATAAAGCAATCAGCGGTCAGAGTTCCAGGTTTTTTTTCTGTTGTTTTTGTGTTTGTTTGTTGTTGTTGTTGGGGTTTTTTGTGTGTGTTTTTTAGTGGTAGAAAAAATTTGCACAACCACCAAGCTCTATTCTATTAAAATCTCACGCCATGAGATTTGTTTATTTTGTTGTTCCATCTATAAGATCATGCTTCTGAACCGTCATGTTTTCATCAAATAAAACTTCTTCAAACCAAATCTAACACGCACACACACACACACACACACACACACACACACACACACACACACACACACACACACACCACACACACACACACACACACACAAATATATATATATACACACACACACACAACATATATATATTTTATATATATATATATATATGTATACATATTTATATATATATATCACACACACACATACATACATACATACATACATACATGTATACAAAATCAAAGTCTATGAAATCCCAACATCTGAAATTCATGTATCTTATAAAATCTAAACATCTAAAGTTCACACAAAACACTACATATCCCCTCCCCCACCCCAGCGTATATCAACCACCTGACCTGTATTACAATAACTTTTTTCTTTCTTTTTTTATTTTTTTTTTAAAATAGGGGTACTCCGTACACGCACTCATCACTCCCAGATTTGTTTCATCATTTCCCGTTACCGTGTATGTTTTGCTTGCATCGTCCATAAGCTAAGTCAGGAAACTTGTGTTATGTGTCTAGATTTCAAAAACAGATGCCTTGTTCATTACGTGATTTCACTCAATTTACCCCAAGATCGAAAGAAAATCACCCAGTTTCTCTACTTAGGTGATGTAATCAGGAAAACTACACCCAACTCTCCAGATAAACGGAAAAAATACATATTCTTTAAGGAATTATTCATAGTTTGCCAAGAGGTAGAACTCAAGCTCCTTTACTTATAAATAATGAAGGAAAGAAAATATAAAGAAAAAAGATAACTCGAGCTCCTTTACCTATAAATAATGAAGGAAAGAAAATATAAAGGAAAAAGATTTTTAAAAGTTAAGGATAGCTTGCCAAGAGCTCGAACTCCTATAACCATGAATTGCTCCCTTGTCTTAATTAAAAAAGCGTCAGGCTGTCACACTTCACCATAGAATGTGTAAGTAAAGTTCTTTTACGCTCCATGCACTTCACATGCTGGAATCGAGTGAAATTTTCCCTGATGATACTATTCATAATACGCTTAACTGACTATTCATATCACCTCAAAGCGGTGTTGACAAACTATGTGAGTAGCGCAAACTAAACAACGTGATAACGAACCTTCACAAAACGTAGCATATGCATGAACACATATCCTTACAACTTTCACTTGTTTTTATTAAATTAATACAAAAGTCAAATGACGAAAATGTTGACAATCATCCAGTTTCATGCATAATCAATGACAGAAAAAGTTATCAATCAGGCTTGAAGCATTGTAACAATATTAATCTGTTCTTGAATTTTTTAGATAATCAAATGATGTTACATGTGTCTAAAAAGTATATCAGCTATGCAAAATAAAACTTTTTTTTAAAATTACTATGCCAGACATTTTACAAGTACATGTATATTAAACTAGCTAAGGGAGTAAACCATGACAGTAAATCCGGTGTGGGGCCCCTAAGGCAGTTGGATGGCAAACTTTGTCACTTTCCAGCAGCTCCTGCGGCCGCGTTGGCACCAAAACGTAACAGCCCTGCTGTTCCTTTGGATCTGTCAACGAGGTGGAGAGGGGGGACAAGTTGCATGGGCAACAGCCTGTCTCCCATATTACACTGCCCAGGCTTACATCCGTCCATTCATCCACAAACACTCTGCACCTAAGACCTGGAGAGGACACTCCAGCCTCGCTACTAATACTAGTGTCGGCACAACACGGGAAGCAAACAGATACCGGCGATAAGTCATTGCTCAACTGGCGTAGAGCTGACGCAGGGGTTGCTTTTGACGGTGGGAGAGACCTTCGTGTCTTACTGGACAGCTACCGCCCACCTAAGCTGGGCAGTCCCCAGCCAGTTAGGTGCTGTCCCGCCACGACCTGCCTTCTTCATTGGGTGCATGAAGATTAGGAGAAAATCTGACAAGCAGGTCGTTAATTACCGCACCAAACAAAAAGAAAAATTCAAATTCAAGAAACGGATCAGGAAAAGGATCAGCAGTGAAAACTGGGCTGTTGGAATGTCCGAACAATGATGCCTGGGCTCTCCCAAGATCTGCAAGATATCAGCGACGCCAGAAAAACCGCCGTCATAAACAGCGAACTAAAGAGGCTCAATGTGGACATTGCCACTCTGCAGGAAACATGGCTGGCTGACTCAGGAACACTAAAGGAAAGGGACTACACCTTCTTCTGGCAAGGAAAGAGTTCTGATGCCCCAAGAGAGCACGGAGTAGGCTTTGCAGTAAGGAATAGCCTGCTGAACATGATTGAACCAGGCAGCGGCGGTTCAGAACGACTCTTGACTCTCCGCCTCAGCACCACCCAAGGCTATGTCACTCTCATCAGCGTTTATGCCCCAACTCTGTCCGCCTCTCCAGACACTAAGGATGAGTTCTACGAAAATCTTGCATCAACCATAAGGAACATCCCCAGGACAGAACAACTTATTCTCCTGGGCAACTTCAATGCCAGAGTGGGTGCAGACAATGACTCATGGCCCTTCTGCCTCGGTTCCTTTGGAGTGGGGAAAATGAATGAGAATGGACAGCGACTGCTTGAGTTTTGCGCCTGCCATGAACTGTGTATCGTAAACTCCTTCTTCAAGACGAAGCCTCAGCACAAAGTCTCCGGAGACATCCCCACTCAAAACATTGGCACCAATTGGATTTGATCCTAGTAAGACGTGCCGCTATCAAAAACGTTCTCCACACTCGCTCTTATCACAGCGCAGACTGTGACACAGACCACTCTCTGGTATGTTGCAAGATCAGGCTACAATCAAAGAAGTTCCACTGCTCAAAGAAACAAGGGAATCCTCGCATTGACGTCAGCAAGATGTCTCAGCCAGATCTTGTAGAACAGTTCGCAGAGGCCTTTCAGAGAGAATACGATGCATTGAAGCCAGAGACTCTGCCACTGAGAGATGGGAAACGCTACGAGACACCATGCACCGCATTGCTATGGCCACCTTTGGGAAGAAAACTGTGAAGTTCCACGACTGGTTTGAGGCCAAATCATCAGAGATGACTCCCACTGTTGAGGCCAAGCATGCCGCACTCACCAAGTATAAGCGGTCACCCAGTGAGAAGAACCTGCAAATCCTCAGGGCTGCCAGAAGTAAGGTTCAGCTTAACGCCAGGCGCTGCGTAAACAAGTACTGGACAGAGCTCAGCGAAGAGATACAGAGTGCTGCTGAAAGAGGCAACATCCGAGGAATGTATGATGGCATCAAGAAGGCACTGGGACCAACACAGAGCAAGATCGCCCCCCCAAATCCTCCAGGGGGAAGTAATCAGCAATCCTAGCCAACAGATGGAAAGATGGGCGGAACACTACTCCGACCTCTACTCCACACAGAACATGGTGTCCCCCTTAGCCCTCGATGCCATCAAGTGCATGCCAGTAATGGAAGAACTTGACGCAGAGCCAACTGCGGACGAAATCAGCAAGGCCATTGATAGCCTGGCATCAGGGAAGGCACCTGGCAACGACGGAATTCCCCAGACCTCATCAAGCACTGCAAGACTTCTCTTCTGCACCCTTTGCACGCAGTTCTCTGTCAGTGTTGGAATGAGGGAGCTGTACCACAGGACATGAGGGACGTCAAGATCGTCACCCTGTACAAAAAACAAGGGCGAAAGGAGCGACTGCAACAACTACAGAGGTATCTCGCTCCTCAGCATTGTTGGCAAAGTCTATGCTCGGGTCCTCCTAATCCGCCTGCAGAAACTGGCTGAACGCGTCTCCCGGAATCACAGTGTGGTTTTCGAGCAGAGAGATCCACGGTAGACATGGTCTTCTCCCTTCGCCAAATCCAGGAGAAGTGCAGAGAGCAGTGGATGCCCCTGTATGTGGCACTCATTGACCTCACCAAGGCCTTTGACCTAGTCAGCAGAGAAAGCCTTTTCAAGGCTCTCCGAAAAATCGGCTGCCCCCCCAAACTGCACAGCTTAATTGAGTCCTTCCACTCAAACATGAACGGGATGGTGCAGTTCAACGGAAACCTCTCCAAGCCCTTCGACATACGCAGCGGTGTGAAACAAGGCTTCGTCCTGGCCCCAACCCCTCTTCGGAATCTTCTTCGCTCTCCTCCTGAGGCATGCGTTCAGCACAGCGCAAGAAGGGATCCACCTGCGGACCAGATCAGATGGCAGGCTCTTCAAAACTCGCCCGCCTCAGATCAAGGACAAAGGTCCGTGAAGCCCTCATCAGAGACATGCTATTTGCCGACTATGCCGCAGTTGTGACCCATACTCAGCGGGACTTGCAGTCACTAATGGACCGCTTCTCCCAGGCCTGCAAAGATTTTGGTCTGACCATCAGTCTTAAGAAGACAAACGTCCTGGGCCAAGACACGCCATCTCCATCAGCCATCACCATTGATGACTACGAGCTTGAAGCCATTCATCAATTCACATATCTTGGGTCCACCATCACCGATAACCTCTCCCTTGACACAGAAGTCGACAAGAGGAACGGGAAGGCAGCCACAACACTAGCCCGCCTCACACAAAGGGTGTGTACAAAGACAAAGATGGCTGTATACAACGCCTGTGTCCTCAGCACCTTGCTGTATGGCAGCGAGGCGTGGACCACGCATGCTCATCAGGAGAAAAGGGTCAATACCTTCCACCTGAGAAGCCTACGGCGCATACTTGGCATTTCCTGGCAAGACAAGGTGACCAACACCGAAGTCCTAACCTGCACTGGCCTCCCAACCATGCATACCATGCTGAGACAGCGTCGGCTGTGCTGGTTGGGCCACGTTCGCCGCATGGAAGATGGTCGCATCCCAAAAGACATCCTTTATGGTGAGCTTGCCACAGGGCAGAGAAACATTGGCCGCCCACAGCTGAGATACAAAGACGTTTGCAAGCGCGACATGAAGGCGCTTGAGATCAACACTGAGTCCTGGGAAGACCTCGCAGATGACCGCAACAGCTGGAGAACTACTCTCAAGAAGCAGCTGCGGATTGGTGAGGACAAACTGTCAGCTGCTGCAGCAGAAAAGCGAGTTTGCAGAAAAGGGATGACAGCCAACAGACCAGCATCAGCATACACACGCGACCGCTGCGACAGAGACTGCCTCTCTCGCATTGGTCTGTACAGTCACAGGCGACTCTGCTTGGACCAAGCAGACAGCCCATCTAGACATTAGAACGGATGTACTTTGTCCATGGTCAGTCATGACCGAAGGAGGCCTACTACTACTACTGTGTGCAACATTGGTTGAAGGCAGTCCAGTGTTACTTATCCCACCCTTGGTACCCAAAATATATCACATGTGTTGTAATTAAAGACACATCAGTATATAAAACACAGTCTTTTTATCTTCTTCTTAAGAAATACTGTATGATATTCAACTCAGCCACTCGAAACAACCTCACCAATTCATACTGGTACATGACAAGAAGTCACAGAGATACTATTTTACATAGCATTTACATCTCCCAAATCAACACCACTGATAAACACAGAAACACGGAATTCAGATGGTAGCAACTCACAGCCAGTCGTGTTTACTAATTTAGCAAATCTGCCATCACTAAACTCAATACTTCAACCAAGAAATAACTTTCAATACAATGCAAAGTAAGGGACAAGTTACTAAACTTAAAACTATTAAGGCAATAGAGAAAACAAACAGCTATCGATTATTTACATCCACCACCACCACCACCACACCCACCAACACCACCACCACACCCACCACCCCTTGGAGGCATCGTGATACACAGACTGCCTAGAAAGAAAAACATCATCATCATCATCATCATCATCACGTGCCCTTCCGCATGGCGTTGGTGATCATGGCCCTCCATTTGAATCTATCCTTGTCGCCACAAGCACATCTTCCACCCTCTCTGTCACAGCCACGCTGCAAGTCTGTCCAATATTTCCTCCCTGGGTCTACCTGGTGTTCTCTTTCCCTCCAGCTTTCCTGTTGTGACCAGGTGCTCTGATTCCCCTTTCCTCATAAAATTGCCTATAAATGTTGCTTGTCTTTTCCTAATCTTCCTTATGAATGATCTTCTTGTGTCTGCCTCCACCAAGACTGTCTCGTCTGTTTTCTTTGATGTCCATGGAACTCTCAACATTCTTCTAAGAAACCACATG
>JAPXFY010001797.1:30000-32385 GCA_030674185.1 Monoplex corrugatus | reverse complement strand
TGCATCTGTCTGCCTGTCTATGTCTCTGTCTCTCCATATCTATCTTTGACTCTGTTTCTGTCTCTCTCTCTCTCTCTCTCTCTCTTTCTCTCTGTCCCTCCCCCCCCCCCCCCATCTCAATTGATCTTCCTCTCCCTTTTTCGCTGTGTCTCTGACTACATTTTTGTCTCTGTCTGTTTACCTGTCTCTGTTCTATCTCTGTCTGTTTCTGTCTCTCCCAGCGTTTCGCTTGCTTTCAATAATCGACAATTTTACGTTATTTATTTTGTTGTTGTTGTAAAGGCTGTCTTGCTTGGTTTGTGCGTGTTTATTCGTTTGTTTGTTTGTTTGTTTTTTGTTTGTTCTTGCTGCCAATGCACGTACAGCTGAAACACGAAGACTCTTTGAAAGACCTGATCATTCTATTTTGTATGGTTTCTTCTCCCGAAGGGCTTGAACTCTCTCTCTCTCTCTCTCTCTCTCTCTCTCTCTCTCCTCTCTCTCTCTCTCTCTCTCTCTCTGTCTGCCTGTCTGTTGCCTGTTGTCTCTCTCTCTGTTGTGTTGTGTGTGTGTCTCTCTCTCTCTGTTTGTTGTCTCTCTGTCTTTGTCTCTCTCTCTGTCTCTGACTCTTTCTCTCATTCTTTGCCTCTCTGTCTCTTTGTCTCTGTCTCTCTCTGTCTGTCTGTCTCTTTCTTTCTCTTTGTCTCTCTGTCTCTCTGTCTCTTTGTCTCCGTCTCTATCTCTGTCTTTCTCTTTCTTTCTCTGTCGATCTGTCCCTGCCTCTGTCTCTCTCTAATTTTCTATCTCTGTCTCTGTTCCACCATTTCTATCTTTCTCTGTCTCTCTCTCTCTCTGTATCTCTCTCTTTCTTTCTGTCTTTCTTTCTGTCCCTTGTTCATTTCGCAACAGTGTCACTGCTATTTTCGTTCAGACAAGAGAATTCAACATCTCTCAGTGTATGGGAGATGTGGGAGATGTGATGGCTTAATGAAGGGAATAAATACACATCAAGTGCTTATTTACTGACGCTACTTTGCATGGCAGACAAGTGCTGGAGCATGACACGGAAAGGAACAGAATAAACCTCTTTGGGTTCTTCTCTCTGCGTCTCTCCCTCCCTCTATCTCTCTCTGTGTGTTTGTGGTGTGTGTGTGTGTGTGTGTATGTCTGTGTGTCTGTGTGTCTGTATGTCTGAGTGTCTGGCATTCTGTCTGCCTGTCTATGTCTCTCTGTCTCCACATATCTATCTTTGACTCTGTTTCTGTCTCTTTCTCTCTCTCTCTTACTCTCTGCCCCCCCCAACCCCCCCCCCCACACACACACTCAATTTATCTCGCTCTCCCTTTTTCTCTGTGTCTTTGACTACATTTTTGTCTCTGTCTGTTTACCTGTCTGTGTTCTATCTCTGTCTGTGGTTCGCTTGCTTTCAATAATCGACAATTTCACGTTATTTTTTATGTTTTTTATAAAGGCTGTCTTGCTTGGTTTGTGTGTATGTTTATTCGTTTGTTTGTTTGTTTGTTTGTTTGTTTGCTTGTTTGTTTGCTAGCTTGTTTTTTGTTTGTTCTTGCTGCCAATGCACGTACAGCTGAAACACGAAGACTTTTTGTAAGACCTGATCATTCTATTTTGTATGGTTTCTTCTCCCGAAGGGCTTGAACTCTCTCTCTGTCTCTCTCTCTCTCTCTCTCTCTCTCTCTCTCTCTCTCTCTCTCTCTCTCTCTCTCTCTCCTCTTTCTTGCTTGTTGTCTCTCTCTCTGTTGTGTTGTGTGTGTGTGTCTCTCTCTGTTATCTCTCTGTCTTTGTCTCTCTCTCTGTCTCTGTCTCTGACTCTTTCCCTCTCTCTTTGCCTCTCTGTCTCTTTGTCTCTTTGTCTCTGTCTCTGTCTGTCTGTCTGTCTGTCTGTCTGTCTCTTTCTTTCTTTTTGTCTCTCTCTCTATGTCTCTTTGTCTCCGTCTCTATCTTTGTTTTTCTCTTTCTTTCTCTGTCTCTCTGTCCCTGCCTCTGTCACTCTCTATTTTTCTATCTCTGTCTCTGTTCCACCCTTTCTCTCTATCTCTGTATCTCTCTCTTTCTCTCTGTCTCTATCTCCTTTTCTCTCTCTCTTTCTTTCTTTCTTAATCTGTCTTTCCCTCTCTAGTTTATTTCGCAACCGTGTAACTGCTATTTTCGTTCAGACAAGAGAATTCAACATCTCTCAGTGTATGTGAGATGTGGGAGATGTGGGAGATGTGGGAGATGTGATGGCTTAATGAAGGGAATAAATACACATCAAGTGCTTATTTACTGACGCTACTTTGCATGGCAGACAAGTGCTGGAGCATGACACGGAAAGGAACAGAATAAACCTCCTTGGGTTCTTCTCTCTGCGTCTCTCCCTCCCTCCCTCTCTCTCTCTCTCTCTGT
>JAPXFY010001796.1:30000-32414 GCA_030674185.1 Monoplex corrugatus | reverse complement strand
CACACACACACACACACACACACACACACACACACACGCACGCACACACACATACACATACACACACACCCACACACACACACGCACACACACACACACACACACACACACACCACACACACACACACACACACATACACACACACACACACACACACACATACACACACACATACACACACATTTTCTCTCTCTTTCTCTTTCTCGTTTTGGCGTCGTTTTTGTTTTTCGTTTTGCTTTTATTTTTGACCACCAAGACTTCAGAAAGGCAGAAAGGCCAACTGGACCTCAGGGATAGGGACCTGGGACATAAACCCATCTCTCCAATGAGTTTTGTGCCAGAGCAGCAGGGCGAACGTCCTACTCATCACGGTTTTCAACTACCATGGGATCTTCTAGCGTGCGGAGGCCAGAAGACACACGGGTCGGACGTGTTTTTCGTCCCCTTCCGAAGTACAACACTTCCAGTTCGATATTTCGATCAAATTGAGAAGAAATGTGGAAGCTTCTACGGAAAACGAACCCTGGAACGTTGAGTTAATTTATGGCAGACGAAGGTATGAACCATTCTGCCATTCTTCTATCACATCAAATCTTCCAACTCGCTGCTCATTGTCAGCTTTTTCTCCAGGCGACATCCATGATAATGTAGTCTATAGAAGAAGACAGACGATACACATGACACCATCTTCAGCGACCTGACAGTTTAGTGTAAAACTTGGACCTGGCAAGTACGGTAACTGTGTATTCTGCCAGCCCAACGAAACGGAGAGTAAAGTGGTCTCCCTTTCAAAAATGAGAAAAAAGCAAACACAATGAGATAAAATGGATCTATCACTCGAGAGAGTAAGCTGGTCTAGTATCCAAACCAAGTTAACACAGAGAATACGAGGAAACCAATCAAAAATAAATAAATAAACAAATAAACAAACGAACAGTCGAATGAATGCATCACTGAATGAATGAATGAATAAAAGAACGGACGAATGACTGAATGAATAAGCAGATGAATAAATGCATCAATTGAGAAATTAGTAAACAAATAAATAAATAGATAAACAAATATTTCACGGGGGCTGAGTAGCAGTTTAGAAACCAAGGCAACACATCAGTTCAGAAGACCCTCGCAGAGAGATGTGTCAGTATCTAAATCCTTCAGTGGGGAAAGTCCTATTCTTCCAAAGCAGGTGACAACACATTAAGTTATGTGTAGAACTTGTCAGACCTGCTGCCTGGGACAGTAAGAGGGGAGGAGGATACTCACACAGGCAGAAAGAGCCACCTATGGGACAAAATAGACACAATCGGTCCCAAACTTTGCTTTATTTTTGTTGTTTTCTTTGTTTTGTTTTTGTTTTTGTTTTGTTTGTTTTTTGTTTTGTTATTGTTTTTGTTTGTTTGTTTGCTTGTTTGTTTGTTTTTATTAATAACCACACAAGGACATCGAGAACATCAAGAACATTCGAACGAGAGTTCTTGAATGTTATATAGAACCGATAATGTTATACGGTTGTGAGGCGTGGACTGTCAACACGCAAAGCCAGAACAAGATTGAGGCAACTGAAATGCGGTTTCTAAGAAGAATGTTCAGAATTCCATGGACAGCTAAGAAAACAAACGAGACAGGCTTGATGGAGGCAGACAGAAGAAGATCATTGATAAAGAAGATTGGGAAAGGATAAGCAGCATTTATAGGAAAGGGGAATTAGAACACCTGGTCACAACAGAAAAGTGGAGGGAAAGAGAAAACCAGATATGGCTGAGGACAGAGAAGGTGGGAGATGTACTTGCAGCGACAAGGGATAGATTTGTGTAGAGGACCATGATCGCCAATTCCGTGCGGCAGGGCTCATGGTCATGATGATGATGTCCCATAGACGCTGGCACAGTTATAGCAATACGATTCTGATGATGTATATGACAATGAGAATGATAATCATGATGCTATGGAGTTCCTTCCATCTTGGAGTGAAACAACGTGACAAAGCTGCAATCTGCGATTACAATCATAAGACATATTGGTGTCGAGCAGAACTGAGAGATACATATACCTGCAGTGTTTGTCAGAAAATTTGAGCAGTATTTTCAATGGCGCATCTGTCGAATGGATGAGACTCGAATATGTGGTCCCAGTTTTCCCCAATGAAGCTCATAACACGTTCAACTCTGAGTAGGAGCTGGTTACAGCCAAAAAATCCCACAATGATTATTTTTTCAAGGGATAGGTGTGGATTCGAACCCACAACATTTCCAATCGGTAGTCCATTATACTAACCACAACACCAAGCCGATCAACTTTTTTTTAAATGTCCACGTTATGTCATTGCTACTCACTGCCCTAGTCACCGATAATTGTAATGATGGATGGCTGTTTAGTTGTCCGACCCATTTACAACGGTTCAGCCAATGAGTGT
>JAPXFY010001796.1:15000-20000 GCA_030674185.1 Monoplex corrugatus | reverse complement strand
CACACACACACACACACACACACACACACACACACACACACACACACACACACACACACACACACACAAATTGATCACAAAAATAATCTCTGTAAGTACGACGACCGTTAACTAACAAACAGACAAACAAACAAACAAACAAACAAACACACAAACAAAAACGCTGCACATTATGCTCTCGCCCTAACAACTGGGTTAGTAGGTGGAAGAGCAGTAAGGAAAGATAAACTGTACTTGTCTGACATGGGTTCTCTCCTCCCGGTTTCCCTCTGCACGTAATGGTCAAGAACAATTTCTTTGACAACTGCGAGTAGCTTTCAGTTTGGGAACGTGAAGAACCCTGAACAGGCCAAACGGACGTTGGAATCGAGTGGACAGACATCAAACTGCCCATTCTGACGGTCCTGAGTTTGATCTGTGTAGACTCCTCTTCTTATTGGGTAAAGAATAGAGAATATTTTCATCTCCTGGATCTCCTTCTTAATTGTTTAACGTACTTGTTTACTTATCCATGTACTTCTTTATATATTTATTCATTCATTCATTCATTCGTTCATCCATTCATTGATTCATTTATTTACTCATTCATTTAAAAATATTTTGATTAGTTTGTTTATTTATTATTTATTTATTTATTTATTTGTTTATTTATTTATTTATTATATGTAAATATGTGTTTTTAATTCATTATGTATTCCTTTATTTATTTAGTCATTTATTTATTTTTCTATTTGTTATTTATTTGCTCATTTGTGTTTGTTTATTTATTATATGTATTCATTCATGTATTTTTTATGTCTTTATTTATTTTATGTATATGTTTGTTTATTCATTATTCATTCATTCATTTATTCATTTCTCTATTTATTATTTACTCATTTATTTCCTCTTTTCTATCCTCGGAAGTAGACGACAGACTGGCGGGGTTATGATTAGGGAAATGTTGTTTTCATCTTATTGATAGACAGCTGAGGCTTTGTGCATGGGGGGGGGGGGGGTGTCTTCCTGTCATATGAGACAAGTTTAAATTGAATGACCAGTTGTGTTGTGATTCAGACCTTTATTTTCTTTCAATTTATTTTGTTCATCTGTTCTTTTCTTTGAACATAAGATACAGAGATGCATTTGTCACCTACATGTAACAAAGATTGCTCCAATGATAGACTGATACACTATTACAAAAAAATAGCCCAGGTAAAACATAGGCTAGTTAGGACCTCAGGACCTGGCAAATTCACGGGTTTATGTGCAGACTTAAGGCTTGTGTCATGATCATCGCATGACACCTGTGACGTTAGTGCATACGGAATTCATTCCGAACTCTGAGACGTCATCTTGAGAAACTGAAATTGAAACTGAAACTGGATCAGTATGTATGGAGACCTACTAATGCCCTGCGTTAATCTCCCTCGTGTGTATATGCGCACAGAATACCAGATATGCTTGCAAAAGATCATGTAAAATGAAATCCAAGACAAGCGTGACTGCCTGCGTTCAAGGAAACAGGAACCAGGGGAAAAAAAACGAAAAAAGAATCAGAACGCGTATTTAATAAAACCAGGCAAGACAGGCGCAAATTTTCGGCCGACTGGCCTTTGTCAAGCGAAATATCATAAACAAACAAAGAAACACCACATACACAAATTAGGATAGAAAGACTGAAACTTCCCTGCTGCTCTGTCCAGTCTGAAAAAAAGGATTAAACTGGCTGGGTGAGAGAAAAGGAAAAATCTGACTCATACTGGAAGAAGCAGCAGGGAAGTTTCAGTCTTTTTCTCCTGATTTTTGTATTTGGTGTTTGTTTGTGATCTTGCGCTTGACAAAGGCCAGTTGGCTGAAAATTTGCGCCTGTCTTGTCAGGTTGTTTTAAAGATCATGTAAGTTATGACAGGGGCTGACTTATTGAAACACGATACCATCCTGCTTGCTTGTGGCAACAAGGGATAGAAACATATGGAAGGCCATGATCGCCAGCGCCATGTGGCAAGGCACTTGGTGATGATGATGATGATGATGATGATGATGATGATGATGATGATGATGATGATGATGATGATGATGATGATGATGATGATGATGATGATGATACCATTCTACATGTAAGCCCACCAAAGATGCATACTGTGCATCAACATGGAGGAATGTGGTCAGCAACTCTCCATTCTCCACTGAAATGTTTGGTAATGTGTGGTGCATAGTGAGTTCAAATGAGTACAATATCGTGCGTGCAAAAAATGATTTGGCATCATCAACAGCAGTAGTAGCATGACCGACAGCATCATTTTCATATCACTACTCATACTACTACTACTACTACTACTACTACTACTATACTACTACTACTACTACTACTACTACTACTACTACTACTACTACCACCACTACCACTACCACTACCACTACCACTACCACTACCACTACCACTACTACTACTACTACTACTACTACTACTACTACTACTACTACTACTACTACTACTACTACTACTACCACTACTACCACTACTACCACTACCACTACCACTACCACTACTACTACTACTACTACTACTACTACTACTACTACTACTACTACTACCACTACTACTACCACTACTACTACTACTACTACTACTACTACTACTACTACTACTACTACCACTACCACTACCACTACCACTACCACTACCACTACCACTACCTATACCACTAACTACTACTACTACTACTACTACTACTACTACTACTACTACTACTACTACTATACACTACTGTTACAACAACAACAACTACTATTACTACTACTACTACTACTACTACTACTACTACTACTACTACTACTACTACTACTACTACTACTACTACTACACTGTTACAACAACAACAACAACTACAACTACAACTACAACTACAAAACTACAACTACAACTACAACTACAACTACAACTACTACTACTACTACTACTACTACTACTACTACTACTACTACTACTACTACTACTACTACTACTACTACTACTATTGTTACTATTACTATTACTACTACTGCTACTACTACGGGAGATAATTACTGTTGATTGCGCTAGTACTACTACTACTCCTATAATATATAATAATAATAATAATAATAATAATAATAATAATAATAATAATAATAATAATAATAATAATAATAATATTAATAATAATAACAGTAATTATATTAATAATAATATAAATAATAATAATAATAATAATAATAATAATAATAATAATAATAATAATAATAATAATAATAATAATAGTAATAGTAATATTAATAATGATAATGATAATGATAATAATAATAATGATAATAATATAATAATAATAATAATAATAATAATAATAATAATAATAATATTAATAATAATAATAATAATAATAATAATAATAATTAGTAATAATAACAATAATGATAGTGGAGCCATAAATTACAATCCAACTGAATCAAAGTTATAAGAAGCAGATCTCATGTTTTTTAAAGAACGATCTTGACGCTGAGAGTTATATCCCTTGCTTCAATAATGTTTGAAGTTATAATAAGCAGACAAACCGAAAAAGAAGAGTCCCTAAAAAGTCTTCAGGATTAATTAATGCAGATAAAACTTCCACTTAATGACACAAGTTTTATCAATGCAAATTCCCCCTGCTTCCTTTTACAATCGACAAACTCCCATCTTTTATATTGGCACTGTTCAAATTCCCCACAGAGAAGGTGTTACCATAATCGCATATTTATCTAATAATGAAATAATTTATGGAAATTCCACTAGTACAAATGAAACTTTAGTATTGTAATATTCTATTTAAAGTATAGATTATTCTGAAACGTTAAGTGTTTAGCTTGCAATGAAGCAAATACAGATTACTTTGAATACATACATGTTTAGCTTGCATTGAAGCAAGATTAAGTTACGGAGAACACCCAAACTATTTACCATTTGTCGGTAAAGTGTATGTATATGAATTCCGTTTATTTACATTCAGAATTGTGTGCATAGTTTGTTGATAATCTAATTTCGTATGTAAATGTACTTATTATCACAAATACACTACGCACAAAAAGTTAAGGATCACTTGCACAAAAAATTCATAACTTTCAAAATAAGAAAGCCAATGCGTTGAAGTTTGGCAAACATTTAATTCCATGCTTTAGTGATAACGATACACAATTGCCTTCAATTTCGAGCAATCGTTTGGTGTGTACATTTGATCAAAGTGGGTACGTATCGAAATTTGATTTCCCAAAGTCATTGAAATCACAAGACAGGGCATTCTGATGCTCCCAAAAGTTCAGTAATGCGTGTAACCGCCATGGCTGTTCTGGCACTCGACGCAGCGAGTCCTCATCGAGTTGACCAGGTTGGTGAAGATCCTCTGTGGAAGCGCCTGCCACTCAGCCTGCAGCATCTGGTAGAGGCGTTGGGCATCCCTGGGAGGGGGGTGGTTGCTCCTGACTTTGCGATCTAGCTCATCCCAGAGGTTCTCAATCGGGTTGAGATCGGGACTGCATGCTGGCCACTCCATTCTGTTGACTCCAGACTGCTGCAGGAAGTCGTTGACCACCCTTGTCCTGTGGGGGCGAGCGTTGTCATCCTGGTAGACAGCCGTCGGTCCCATCTGCTGCAGTGTAGGCACAGCCAGCGGTCGAAGGATCCCATCCCAGTATCGGAGGTCAGTCAGGTTACCCTGTACATGATACAAGGGTGTTCTGTGGTGAAGGCTGAAGGCCCCCAGACCATTACAGAACCTCCACCAAAGGCCACCTTTTCTTGGACAGTGTTGTCAATAAAGCGTTGCCCTGGGCGCCTCCAGACCCTCAGTCGGCCGTCGTTGTGGTTCATGGTGAAGTGTGATTCATCACTGAACAGGACCTGGGACCATTGCTGACGTGTCCACCTCACGTGACGTCTGCAGAAGGCGCGGCGTGCTGCCCTATGGGCTGGAGTTAAGCATGGCCGTACAGCTGGGCGACGAGAACGGAGGTTAAACCCATGAAGG
>JAPXFY010001795.1:7500-10000 GCA_030674185.1 Monoplex corrugatus | reverse complement strand
ACAACTGGACGGGATAGGCTACGTTAAAAGTAGTTTTATCTGCAAAATTGATTGTTTTCTTGTCCTGCCTCGTTCTTCTTGGAGAACTGGATTTGTTTACGCTTATTTTATATATTGATTGTTTTCTTGTTCTGCCTCGTTCTTCTTGGAGAACTGGATTTGTTTACGCTTATTTTATATATATATATCTACAAATATACATTTCCTTCACTCTCTTTGTTTCTTTTATCCTCCTTTGCTTTCTGTCATTTCGTCCTATACTGTTTCTGCCCTGCTGGTCCTTTCACCTGTATGTGTTCGATAAAATCCTAAGAACTTTTTCATCGGATTGATAAGTGGGTGCTCCTTTCCTTCTTCTTTCAAGTCAGCAATTGTAAGACCTCTTCTAAAAAAGACGACTCTTGACCCTGAGAATTTGAAAAACTATAGACCTGTGTCAAATCTTCCTTTTCTTTCCAAGGTCTTAGAGAAAGTTGTTCTTGACCAGCTGTTAAACCACCTTCATTCCAATAACCTTGTCTATTCCCTTCAGTCTGCTTACCGTTCTGGACATAGTACCGAAACTGCTCTTCTCAAAATCTGCAACGACTTATTGACTACTCTCGACTCTAACAACGTATCACTTTTGACTCTCTTGGACCTATCTGCTGCCTTTGACACTATTGACCACTCTATCCTTCTCCCCCCTCTACATCACTCTTTTGGGCTCCATGATACTGTCTTGAACTGGTTTCATTCTTACATCACCAATCGTCTGCAAGTAGTTTCTGTCAATGGTCTTTCTTCTAATCCTTCCTGTCTGACTTACGGAGTGCCACAAGGATCTGTTCTGGGCCCCCTACTTTTCATTCTCTACACCCTACCCTGTCTCCTCTATTGTCCAAGAACACCTACTTCAGCATCATTCTTTCTCGGATGACAATCAGCTGTATGTCTCTGGGCCTCTCCCTGACCTTCCCATCATGATCCAGAAAACCCAATCTTGTGTAGCTGACCTGAAGGATTGGATGACTGAAAACAAACTGAAATTAAATGAAGAGAAATCCGAATTGATCTTGATCACCCCACCCAAACTCCAAAATCACCCCTCTCTTCCAACCTCTGTCACACTTGTTGATTCATCTATCCCTCTCTCCCATTTTGCCCGTAACCTTGGTGTAACTCTTGATCAAACCCTGTCCTTCCACCAGCATGTGAGCAACGTCTGTCGGACTTGTTTTCTTGAACTCCGCCGAATTGCTTCTATCCGCCACCTCCTCTCAGAAGACACGACAAAGGCTCTTGTCTGTGCATTTGTTCTATCCCGTCTCGATTACTGTAATGCTCTTTTTTCTGGTTCCCCCTCTCATCTCATTAACAAACTTCAGAAAGTTCAAAATCATGCTGCCCGTCTCATCTTCTGCTCTTCAAAATTTAACCATGTTACGCCATTGCTCTGTTCTCTCCACTGGCTCCCTGTTCAGCAAAGAATATCCTACAAGATTGCCTGCCTCTGCTTCAAATCTATTGAGTCTTCCTGTCCTGAGTATCTCACCCATCTGTTACATCTCTACACGCCATCTCGAGCTTTGCGGTCCTCATCTGATACCCGTCTCTATAGTATCCCCATAGTCCGCACTAAAAGGTTTGGGCAGCGTTCTTTTTCCTATCAAGCTCCAACCATCTGGAATCAGTTACCTCGCTCTCTTAGATACTCACCCTCTCTGTCCACATTCAAACGCTCCCTCAAAACTCACCTGTTTCCCAAAACTGGTGATCTCTGCCCCCTTCCCCCCATGTAATGTAATGGTGACATTATAGTGTCTTAGTGTCAATGTGTCATTGTATTTGCATGTCATGCTGTGTGTGTGTTTTGTGTGTGTGTGTGTGTGTTTGTGTGTGTGTGGGTGCTTCTGTGGGCGTGTGTGTGTGTGCTTGTAATTCTGGTTATATGTTTTGCCATTGTAAACGCCTAGGGCATTAATTTGATTAGGCGTACTAAATGTTCATAATAATAATAATAATAATAATGTATTATCTTCTTCAGTGCCCCATGACGCACTAGTGCGTCTTAAGTGCATTTTTTGGCTCTAGAGAAATAAGATACGCGAAAGCAATTTTAGGTAATTTAGGCCCGTTTGTATATATGTTCTAGTGTCCTTTGCTATTTTCGAATTTGTGTTCAGGTTTTTTTTAATCCTTTGTGCGATAAGTGGGACGGATTGACCAGTAAACGCCAGGGGCATCTCCTTAGATTACGTGCACGAATGCGTTGATATGTAATTTTTTTTTTTTTTTTTTTTTTCCCCTGTTGAAGTATTTGCATATGTTTTGAATTGGTTGTAGCCCTGATATGGCTCTACGCATTTGGCTGGGTTCTAAATCTATTTTGTTGTTGTTATTGTTGATTTTGTGAATGAGCGTGTACGTGTGTGTGTGTGTGTGTGTGTGTGTGTGTGTGTGTGTGTGTGTGTGTGTGTGTGTGTGTGTGTGTGTGTGTGTGAGTGAGTGTATGTGTGTG
>JAPXFY010001794.1:20000-32418 GCA_030674185.1 Monoplex corrugatus | reverse complement strand
GGGAACGATCATCTCACCAGGCAGCAGATGCACATCAGAAATAGCCAGCAGAATCAGCCAAGCCAAAACAGCATTCAAGAAGATGAAAAACGTTCTTACCAAAAAATGCCTATCAATTAATAATTTCAGGAAGAGAGTTCTTGAATGTTCTATAGAACCGATAACGTTATACGGATGTGAGGCGTGGACAATCAACACGCAAAGCCAGAACAAGATTGAGGCAACTGAAATGTGGTTTCTGAGAAGAATATTGAGAGTTCCATGGACAGCAAAGAAAACAAACGAGACAGTGTTGATGGAGGCAGACACAAAGAGATCATTGATAAAGAAGATTAGGAAAAGACAAGGCAACAATAATAGGACAATTGTAGGGGAATTAGAGCACCTGGTCACAACAAGGAAGCTGGAGGGAAAGGAAACACCAGGTAGACTCAGGGAGAAAATATTGGACGGACTTGCAGGGTGGCTGAGGACAGAGAGGGTGGAAGATGTGCTTGCAGCGACAAGAGATAGATTCATACGGAGGGCCATGATCGGCAACGCCACGCAGCAGGCGCATGATGATGATGGAAGTCCAGCCGACTGCGTAGAGCCATACCAGGTCTATAACCGTTTCAAAACATACACAATACTTTAACAGGGAAAAATGGAAAGAAAGTTTTAGTACACATATCAATGCATTCGCGCACATAATCTGAGGAGATGCACCTGTCGTTGACCACTCCATCCAATTTATCACACAGGATATTTTAGAAAATATATCTGAATACAAACTTAAACATAACAAAAGACACTGAAACATATAAAAACGGGCCTAAATTACCAAAATTGCTTCCGCATATCGCATTTCCCTTGAATCAAAAATGCACGAATACATGTAACCAATTATCAATCCTAAGACAAAGTACGTAAGACTTGATGGAACACATACAAGTGAACGACCAGCAAGGCAGAAAATGATAGAAAGTAATGATAGAAAGTAATGAAGAAAGCAATGATAGAAAGTAATGATAGAAATAATGATAGAAAGTAATGATAGAAAGAATGATAGAAAGTAATGATAGAAAGTAATGATAGAAAGTATGATAGAAAGCAATGATAGAAAGCAATGATAGAAAGTAATGATAGAAAGTAATGATAGAAAGTAATGATAGAAAGTAATGATAGAAAGTAATGATAGAAAGTAATGATAAAAGTAATGATAGAAAGCAAAGCAACACGGCAGAAATAAAGAGATTGACAGAAAAAAGGAAAATGTCAGCACATAATTACAGAAGGTGGGGATATATTTATACTGAAAGAGCCCCCGGCATCCCCGTAGGGGCTCAGATGGTCCTACGTCTGGCTGTTTTCTCTGCATTTTGTCTTTGTACGTGTTTCGAGATGACTTGTCTTGCATAAAGTCTGTCTGTTTGTCTGTTTGTCTGTCTGTCTGTCTGTCTGTCTGTGTCTCTCCTGTGTCTCTCTCTCTCTCTCTCTAGGCCCAATCAATCAGCCTTTCAGTCAGATAATTTTCCAACAATACGACAGAAAACTTTGTTATCAAATTGTTAGTTAGCAAAACATTAGATCCCTAACGATCTCATGGAATAATATAAAATCTCGTTTCTCAGAAAAGAAAGAAAGAAAGAAAAGAAAAAGAAAGACAGACAGACAGAAAGAAAGAAAGAAAGAAAGAAAGAAAGAAAGAAAGAAAGAAAGAAAAAAAAAAAAGAAAGAAAAGGGGAAAAAAAAGATTGGAACCATCTAAGATTTTAGAGTTAAGCGTGTGTTCAAAAAAGGATTCATGGTACTAGCATATTTCCGTATGCACTCCACCCCTATCTGCCAGCCATAATGTGGCAAACCCTTTGAGCCTGCGCAAAACCCTATGAACTGCAAGGTCTTGAAACTGGGAGTTGTAGAGAAAGAGGAGAGATGAGTATGTCACCATAAGCTGACATCAATCAGAATAAATTTAAATATTCAGATGAATATGTCACCATACGCTGACATCAGACTAAAATTATATATTCAGATGAGTATATCTCTATATGCTGACATCAATCAGAATGAATAAAATATTGAGTATGTCACTCTAAGCTAACATCAATCAGAATAAATTGAAATATTAAGATGAGTATGCCACTATAAGCTGAAATCAATCAGAATAAATATAAACATTAAGAAGAGTATGTCACTATTGGCTGACATCAATCAGAATAAATTTGAATATTAAGATGAGTATCCAACAGGCCAGTCACAGGCCCCAGTAGCTCAGTTGCTTGAGCGAAGGATTCACATGCTAATGGTTGTAGGTTTGAATCCCGGGATGTACTATATTAAAATGGCCTTCTCACTGTCCCATCTTAACATCATTGTTGTTCTGGTGGTGTCAGTATAGGATCAGATAGATGCCCTTTCCCCACTTCCCTGGGATGGTTATCCCCGTCAGTGGTGTCAATGTAAAAACTGAACCAAATCAATCAATCAACAGGCCAGTGTTTTATGTTGTGGGCTGGAATTGAACCCAAAGAAGTGAACTCTTAAGTCCACAGTTATGCTCAGAGGAGGCAGCCAGCCCACTGTTTATAAAAAAAAACACGAACAGAGAAAAAGACAAAGAGAGACAGGAGAGAGAGGGAGACAGACAGACAGAGACAGGGCAACAGAGAGAGAGAAGCAGAGAGACAGAGAGAGACAGAAAGAGAGACAGAGACAGAGTAACAGAAAGAGAAACAGATGGAGAGAGACAGAGACAGACAGATAGACAGACAGAGACAGATTGATGGATAGAGACAGACAGAGACAGAATGACACAAAAAGAGAGATAGAGAAACAGAGAGAGAGAGACAGAGAGAGAGAGAGAGAGAGATAGATAGAGAGACAGACAGATGGACAGACAGACAGACAGAGACAGGGTGACAGAGACAGACAGAGACAGACAGAAAGACAGACAGAGCGACAGAGAGAGAGAAACAGAGAGACAGACAGACAGACAGAGAGAAAGAGAGAGAGAATGAGAAAGAGAGAGAGACTGACCGACAGACCGACCGACAGACAGACAGGGCAACACAGAGAGAGAAACAGAGAGAGAGACACACACACACAGACAGAGACACACAGAGAGAAACACAGAGAGAGAGAGAGACAGAGACAGAGAGACAGACACAGAGAGAGAAGGACAGACAGACAGAGAGAGAGAGAAAGTCAGAGAAAGATAGAGACAGACAGACACAGCAAAAGTCAGAGACGAGATAGAGAGACTGACAGACTGACAGATAGATTGACAGACAGACAGACAGACAGACAGACATAGATAGACAGACAGTCAAACAGAGAGACAGAGAGAGAGAGAGAGAGACTTTGAACCATCTAGAAGAAGAAACAGTCACAGCACCATCGACTGGCTGCATCTGCACACGGATCAATATCGTGACCTGATGATACACAAAGCGCAATAGTCTTTTTCTGTCACGTTTATGACAGTCGCGCAGATTCTGCAACGTAAGGTATCAAGATCAAAACAGGTTGTGTACATCTGTTCAGTGGGAATGATCCGGAACAACCAGCCCCCCTTTTTTTTTATCCAAGGGGCGCAACACTACTAGCAGGATGGATACTTTTTGGCAACTGCGGTTATTTCCCTTGGGTCAGAAATGGCAAGAAATCCACATTAACGGATCGGTTTGCTTTGTCGTGAACAACCTGAAATGACTTCTACGTTTGCAATACACTTAAATCATGCACAGTCCAAGTTCTAGATGTTCAGGTCTGAATCATGTTTATGATACATTCAAATCATCCACATTTCAACACCCTAGTTTCAGTTTCAGTTTCAGTTTCAGTTTCAGTTTCTCCACGGTTGGGATGCCGGGGGCTCTTTCAGTATAAATAGTATCCCCACCTTCTGGAAATTCTGTGCTAAAAATTTCCTCTTTTCTGTCACTCTCTTTGTTTCTGCCTTGTTACTTTACATTCTGTCATTTCTTCCTATCATTTTCTGCCTTGCTGAATCTGTGATGCACTTAAAAAGGAAAAGAAGAAGAAGAAGAAGGGAGGAGAAGAAGAAGGAGAAGAAAAAGAAGAAGGAGGAGAAAAGAAGAAGAAGAAGAAGAAGAAGAACAACAACAACAATAACAATAATAACGAAAACAACAACAACAAAACAAAAAACAAACAAAAACAGTGTTTCAGGGCCCATAAGCATTCAAGGTCTAAACAAACAAACAAACAAACAAACAAACAAACAAACAAACAAAACCCAGAGCAAAATAATACTATAGACCGAAACTTTCATCACCTGATTCTTATTTCATCAATGAAATAGACACATAGGCCTATGTCAATAGTGCCACAGAAAACGATTAAAAAAAAAAAAAAAAAGGTTTTAAGCGCCATACATGACCAAACTGTTAATTCTCATCAGCAGAGCATGTAAGACCTCTTGACAGCCACATTGAACGATACAGAAATTCATTTCTCATAAAATAAATGAATAAATGAATAGACAACGAAAGAAAGAAAGAAGTATATAAACAAAGAAAATAGATAAATACATACACACATACATACACACATACATACAGACATACATAATTGATTGATTGATTGATTGATTGATAATTAATTTTCAAATAAATAAATGAATGAAAAAATAAACAAATAAGTAAATGAACAAATGAATAGATGAATAAATGAACAAACAAACAAATAAATAAACAAACAAACAAAGAAAAAAACAAATATATAATAAGTAAATAAATAAATAAATAAATAAATCAGTACATACATAAATAGATAAATAAACAAACAAAGGAACGTATAAAGAAATGAACAAATAATTAAATAAACAAATAAATAAAAATTGAAGACTGGAATATCGTGACCTGCTGATACACAAAGCGCAGTATGCCTACACTTTACAGTCCTGTTTAACATTTTGACTCCTGCACCCTGTCCACCAGCATCCTGTATTGCCAACCATGTCAGCAAAGCAAAAAGTTAACCCTTTGATTCCCTCGCCATATTCACCAGCTTCCTACGGGAAGCTGGTGGATAAGGTCAGGGAGTCAAAGGGTTAAGTTTTTGCAGTTGGTGGATAGCGTGCGGGAGCCAAAGGGTTAATTATGCCAGTCGCAGTGTCTGCGACACATACATATCAAGATCAAGAGGATCAGGATCAGAAAAAGGCATAGGCCCTTTCACACACACACACACACACACACACACACACACACACACACACACACACACACACACACACACACACACACACATACACACACACACATACAGAGAGAGAGAGAGAAGAGAGAGAGAGAGAGAGAGAGAGAGAGAGAGAGAGAGAAACACTCACACACACTCAACACACACACACACACACACACACACACACACACACACCACACACACACACACACACACCACCACCACACAACATACACACTCACCACCACAACACACACACACTCAACACACACACACACACACAACACACACACACAGATACACACACACACACACACCACACTCAAACCACATACACACACATACACACACACTCAACACACACACACACACACACACACACACACAAACACCACAACACACTCACAACAGACACATACACACACACACACACACACACACACACACACACACACACACACACACACACACACACACACACACACACACACACATACACAACCACGGCAAAGCACACATTTTCGACCAACTGTCCTTAGTCAGGCGGAATACAAGATTAACATTTGGATAATTACATTAACTCTAAAGCCATACACAAGGTCATGTACAGAACGTATGAACACACACGTTCACACACTGATACTCATCATGTGTATGTGGGAAAGCCTGTTCCATTTTTTTTCAGTTAGATGAAATTTATAAACTACCAACAAAAAAAGTCTGTGGACGTTGTTTCCCTGATCTAGATATTTCTACACAAAAGAAAGGCAGCTAGCTATCTCACAGGTCTGATTCTATTCGTTCCTGTGACGAGCTTTCACCTTGATCATAGCAATGTATTTAACAGAAAACACCACGAGGTTGCGGATGGGACCCAGAGCACCAAGGCTCCCCACTCTCTGGAAAATCACCTCCCAAGCTCCCAATGCCACTCGATAGTGATGTCATCAAGTAAAGGGGGGCTGTCCATGCGTTGCATGAACCATTCAGACCCAGTCATCAGTTACCTTGTTTACAAACTGAATGGCAAGGTGGGGAGATGACAAACCCCGGGACATAGCCACACAACGCGCACCATCCTGGTCCAGTTCAACCACGGGCCAAGAGAGAATGGAAGACCCCTCTCTCGTCCCACTCTGGTCTTCATCTCTCTTTCAGGCAGCCTGTCTTTCTACCAGCTCGCATAGCTACCAGCTCCTTCCATGGAACTGTAGGCTTATATGTATTTTGGAACGTAACTTACTCGATGATCAGTGTCTACTTTTTGGTATGGCTGGAGATGTTAATACTGGTAGAACTATTAAATCCAAAACAAGTGTGACTGCCGCGTTCAAGCAAACACGAACCAGAGAGAAAAGAAACGAAAAAAGAATATGAACGCGTATTTAATACAAGACAAGACAGGTGCAAATTTTCAGCCAACTGGCCTTTGTCAAGCGTAAGATTACAAACAAACACCAGATACAAAAAAGTATAAAAAATTCAAGAACTCTCTTCCTGATGTTAACTGACAGGCATTATGGCCAGACAAAACAAGGAAAATAACTCAATATGACGTTAAAACCACCATAACATAATGCCACAATAATTTCTCGTTGGCGTCTGTTTAACACAGAATGACACAACAGTTGCTACATGTCAGTGCTTCTCATCAGAAAATAAAATATTATTCTTATGATCAGAATGACTGTGTTTCCACAGAGAATGACTGTATTATTCTCACGACATGTATTCCTTTTTTTTCATTTGGATCCTGTTTTCTTTCAAGAATTGAAAATGTATATTCCGCAAAACGATTTCTTCAAATGGGTATCCCTCAGGGATCAGTTATTGCTCCCCTTCTCTTCATGATATTACTGCGTGACTTACCCAGTAAAATTTCTAAACATGTAACTTTAGCTCAATATGCTGATGATTTATGCATGTGGATGCCGGTTAACATGAGAAGAAAAACTCCTTTGCGCTGTATTAATTATACGCGTAAATGTTATCAATTAGAGCTTGATAAAATAGCACGATACATGGTAGAAAATGGATTGCATCTATCCGTGGAAAAAACAAAGATAGTTTTGTTTAACAGTGGAGCTAACCCATCAAATATTCCCACTTTCAAACTGGGAGATACTCTTCTTCAGTATAACGAGTCGATTAAATTCTTAGGAGTCTTCCTTACCGAGAAATTTTCTTGGAATCAGCATATTGAATACTTATTAACAAAAGCTCAAAAAAGTTTGAATTTCTTGAAAATAGTTCGCAAACAGACATGGGGACAAGATACATCAACACTTGTTCATCTTTGTAAATCGCTAATAAGATCTAAATTAACCTATGCCCAAGAAGTCTTCTTCAGTGCCCCGAAACATTTACTAACAAAACTGCAGAGCTTAGATTGTAAAGGTTTCAAACTTGCGCTGGGTTTTCCAATGCATGCTTCTTGTCTTCGCACACACGATGCAATCAAATTGTTGCCGCTTGATGAACAAAGGAAAGTCGCTTCTACTAAATTTTTGTTAAGAACCACCACTACAGAAAACATAATAGAAAAAGAATCAAAATTAAGATCAGACACCGACTTTCCAAAAAGAGCTAAATCAATATCTTCACAGGTCACTCTTGCGACATATACATCTGACGTTATGAAAGGCTCTGGAATTGATCTCAAAGCGGATCCTGTATCTATAAGACCTCCCTTTTCACCAGTACCCAGTTGGGAACTCCAAAGAGCCTGATTTGACATATACCACACAGATTTGAAAAAAGAAGATAATATCAACTTACTGGAAAGTCAAGTTAAATGTCATATAGAAGACTGTTATTCTGATCACTTGAAAATTTACACTGATGGATCAATAATTGAAAGGCAAGCAGGCTCAGCGTTTTCAATACCTGCTCTCAAAATTGAGAAATCTTTCTATATTGGGCTCAATAAATCTGTCTTTACCGCTGAACTCTTTGCAATATTAATGGCTTTGAATTGTATGCTAAGTCTTCCTAGGACAATTCTTCAGATACTTTTTTGCGTTGATTCAAAATCTGTACTTCAAGCTCTTGAATCATCAAAATTACAAACAAGATCTGAAATGATATTGGAAATTAGTCACTTGATTCATAGTTTATATTACTTTCTGCTGGATACCATCTCATAGTTCTTTTCATTATAATGATATCGTTGATAGGGCTGCCAAACGGGGGGCAAAGAGCTCACCAGATTCAAATAATATACAGTTTTCTCTCTCATTGCATGAGTGTTATACCTTAGTGGACACCTACGTATGGAAGCAGTTCCAAGATAAACAGAAAAAGTATAAAAATGTTACATGAACTTTGAAATTAGCAAATCACCTAAGCCGTTTCCTGCCGGCAAAATTATACAATCCCTTATGTATAGGTGGAAACTTGATGCATTGAAAACAAAATACACCAGGAATATAGTGTGTTTGTGTGGAAAGAAGATAACGCATAGTCATATACTTTCATGTGTTCGGGTAACACGACATATTCCTATACTCTCTACAAAGACAATTTCTGACATATTTGCCTCACCATCATTAATATATGAATTTTTTGTTAGCCTGTCAAAAAGTCCTAAAGCGAATTACCTCTAACATGTTATTTTACTTGTTCATTGTTGTGATTAGTCGATTCTTAGTTTTGACTTTTATTCAGTTATTCTAGATGTTTATTAATTTTGTTTATTAGATTGATTTTAAAATCTTTAATTGTGATAACATTATTTGTTAGCTTTACCTTCCCCTCAAAAATATATATATTTTTTTTTTTACGATCAAAATTGACCATTTTCAAATACCCTCTTCACTCCTCCTGTATCCGCCCCCCCCCCCCCCCCATTTTTTTTTTTTTGTCTGAAATCACTTTAGTGAATAGACATTAAATCGAAGACCACCACACACACACGAACGCGTGCGCACGCACACACACACACACACACACACACACACACACACACACAAACACTCACACACACACACACACACACACACACACACACACACACACACACACACACACACATCACACACATACACACTCGCACATTGTCACACGCACACACACTGTTTCTCTCTCTTTCTCTCTCTCTCTCTCTCTCTCTCTCTCTCTTCTCTCTCTCTCTCTCTCTCTCCCTATCTCTCTCTCTCTCGTACGTAGGCTATGAAAGACAAAGAGAGAGCGGGTGGGATGTGTCATTCACGGATCTAGTCAACCTATGAGGTAGACATTTCCTGAAAACAGGATTTTCTTTTCACTGACTGCTGTTATCTGTATGTGTAGAAAATCTGGACTGTTGCCATATTCTTGGATAGAGTATCAAAACCATATTAAGCCCCCCCCCCCCCACACACACACACACAAAAGCTCCCAATATCTAACCCCACCCTGCTACCCCTACAAACACAACAACTCGCAACAAACCGATCCTCAAGAAAGTGGATTGACAAATCAAACAGCATTCATATTATAACGCCATCATAAGCAAAGACATTAAAACAAGTAATTATTTAAAACCAGACTATACATACACACACGAGAAGAGTATGAAATAATGTGCACCATACAGTATCACAACCAGCGTGTTTACTATGTATTCCCACTGAATACTGTGTGCCATACAGTACCACGACCGCCTTGAATGTTATACACACACACACACACACACAACACACACACACACACACACACACACACACACACACACAACCACACAACACAACACACACACACACACACACACACACACACACACACACACACACACACACACACACACACACACAACACACATACACACAAACACACAACACACCACACACACAACACAACACACACACACACACACACACAACACACACACACACACACACACACACACAACATACACACGAAACACCACAACACACACACACACACACACACACACACACACACACACACAAACACACACACAGCCACAGTAAAGCACACATTTTCGACCAACTATCCTTAGTGAGGCGGTATACAATATTAACATTTGATTAATTAAATTAACTCTAAAGCCTTACACAAGGTCATGTACTGAAAATAGGTGAAAGAAACTGGTTTCAGTTTAGGGAATAACCGCAATTTGTAGGATTTGCTAATGAAAATAAAAATATTTTTTGAAGTATGACACAGTGTGACAATGAAGGCCACACAACCCGTATGCTTCCGGGCACCACGCGTGCCATAGCAACTTTTGACGTGATCGCTCACTGACCCCTTGTTTCAACAAACCGATACTGTCGATAGACAACTGATTCGCTCTTAACAAGATTACATGCCTTATGCATACATAGCCTAATATTGTTTCCTGTGTGGAGACACCTTTTTTGTCTATATTTGATATATTATTATAGGAGCAAACATTGAAGGAAAAATGTTTTTTCACAAAAGATAATCGTATTCATTACTAAGAATCATTTACCTTAGAAAACAAGGCAAGGAGATCTCCAGCAGCTCGAATGGAGTGTGAGTGTGACCAGCGTGAGCGCAGCAATGGGGTGATATGACGTAGTCTACATACAGGTATGTCGAGCTGGGTGCTGTTGAAAGTCACGAAGCGTTCTCGAGCGTACTGGTAAGCCACACCTACTTCCTCAAAGAGAGACTCTCTCTCCCTCCCTCCCTCACACACACGCACGCACACACATCATACATATACACACTCGCACATTCACACACTCACGCACACACACACACACACACACACAGGCATACACATACTCACACATTTTCACACACACACACACACACACAACCACACACACACACACACACACACACACACACACTCCCAATGTCTAACAGTGGCCTTCGCGTGGCCTTTGCGACAAAATGGCCCGACACTCGCCGTGTGACGTCACGCAACTGGGCTATTGCCTTGCGAGACACGCTGCCTATGTGTGACGGAGGGCTTGATGTCGTTACCTGATGTACATATCTCGTCGGCGCTTTAGGCAAACGTAATTTTGTACACTTCACGTCCACGAAGTCTGTGCACTGAATATTCACAGTTATTGTCTTCTTTGAAAAAATTATAGTTGACAGTGACGAAACCAGAAACAAGAAAAGTAACAGAACGGTAGTCAGTTGTGAAGCACACAAACAAAAACACCAATCACCGAAACTACTGTTTACACAGACGGACATACACACACAAAGATAGAAAAGAAAAACATGGAGAACTAGAGACAGAGAAATACAGACAGACAGACAGGCTTAGAGAAAGAGAGAGAGACAGACAGACAGACAGACAGACAGACAGACAGAGACAGTGAAGGCGGTAAATCAGTGATACATGGACACAAACAGTTAGGTTAAAATAATAAATCACTTACCATGAGCTTGCTGGAGGAAAGCAATCAAACTCTTTTGGTGAATATCTTCACGTTTCTCGCATCACTTGCTGCAGATGCCTTGTCTGAGAACGTTTTGCTATAATTGTTTAAAAAACATTTCACCGCTGGTTGGCAGCATTTGGCAGCCATTTCGTCATAATTAACTCCCACAGTTCTCACGTTTTTGGGGGTCACACCCAGATCTGAGAGCCACTGCATGGTCAGATTCATGATAAGTATTCTCTGGCTACTGCAAGTTAAAAATGTATGTTCCTGTTCAACACTATCTATCAACAGCTGGAAGATCTTGAATACCTGGGTTACTACATGTATGCCAACAGTATAATCTGAAGGCCAGGTCAATCCTCCCCTGTTCAGTGCTGACAGGTAGTGTAACAGTCCTCTGTAGCCTCTACCTGTAGTTTACAGTCTACTCTAAGATGACTCTGACAATTTTCACAGTCTGTTTGGCGCACAACCTTTGAAACACAATAGCCAGAGACAAACACCAACGCCTTTAACTGCTCACTGTTAAGTTCAACACTGTCGCATCCCTTCAAACATGTAGAAATTTCTGAATGTCTTCACCAGAGGATGAAAGCAGAAGATTTCTTGCTTCTCCCAGTGGTTCCAAGATGTCTTTAAGACGGAGTGCACCTTTGGAAGCTGAAATCATGTTTAGAACACTCATCAGTTTGAGTTTTTCTCTCCTTCTTGTAGCTGCTGCACTGAAACACGGAAGTTACACCCATTCATTTGTCTTACTGGCTGAAGATGAATTCCAGGTTGTCAGTCTGAAACTTGCCAAGCAAAATATATTTGAACTGTTTTTATTGCAGAAGATAAGCGATCAGTGT
>JAPXFY010001794.1:0-5000 GCA_030674185.1 Monoplex corrugatus | reverse complement strand
TACACCCAAAAACACGCACATCAAAAATACAGAGCGGCAGGAAGAGGGTCTACAAGAAATGTTGCTGGAAGAGAAAAGTCTTCAGACTAGTTTTAAAGGAGGGAAATGAAGGGCTGTGACGGAGATTGTGAGGCAAGGAGTTCCACATCTGCACAGCAGATGATGAAAAAGCTCGACCACCATGCCTCTCTCGTTTATATTTTGGAACGCGGAATGTTCTATCATCGGTAGCAGAGCGAAGAGATCTGGGTGGTACATAGATCGTAAATATGTCAGAAAGGTATTTAGGCGCAGTGCCAATTATGACTTGGTAGCAGAGACAAGAAGCTTTGTATTTGATTCTTTGTTCAATAGGTAACCAGTGTAACTCTCGTAGAAGGGGTGTACAATGTGCCGATCTTTTTGCTTTGCACACTATTTTGGCTGCTGAGTTCTGTACTTGTTGTAGTGGTCTGATCAGGGTATGTGGAGAACCGACAAGAAGAGAATTGCAATAGTCTAGTCTAGATAGTACACAAGAACTGACAAGTGTTTTTGTTGCATCAACTGTGAGGTAGCGACGTATAGAGCTGATGCGTCTGAGTTCATGGTAGGCTACTTGACAGGTTTTACTGATATGATGTTTCATGGACATCTCTTTATCAAGGAAAAAGCCAAGGTCACGTACATTGTCTGAAAATGAGACGGGCGTATTTCCTAGGTCAAAAGTAGGAGGTAGGGAAGTGGCATCAACTGATGGAGGAAGGAGTCTAAGAGCTTCAGTCTTGTCATCATTTAGTTTCAGTTTGTTTTCGGTCATCCAATTTTTAACTTCTGTGACACTATCTTGGAGAGATTGAATGAGATTATCGTAGTTTGAAAGCGTGTCAGAATGTTCCAGTTGAGTATCATCAGCATACATTTCATGACGAATGGAATGAGTATCAATGAGATGAGTGAGTGGAGTGGTGTAGAGTATGAAAAGAACAGGGCCCAGAACAGAGCCCTGAGGAACGCCGAAAGTGAGAGTAGATTCAGAGGATCTATTTCCGTCTACTAGAACAATTTGCTTTCTGTCAGAGAGATATGATCGAAACCAGTTGAGCACGATATTTGTAATTCCAAATGTTGTATTCAGGCGTGAGAGAAGGATGTCATGATCTGTTGTGTCAAAGGCAGCAGAAAGGTCCAAAAGTAGAAGAACAGATATTTTGTCTTGGTCAATAGCATTCAAAAGATCATTTACAATGCGTAAAAGAACAGTTTCTGTAGAATGGCCAGGCCTGTAAGCAGACTGGTGATCGCTGAGAAGTGAATGAGAGGTCAAATGGGAGAAAAGCTGGCGAAGCACAAGTCGTTCAAGAAGTTTAGAGAGGTATGGAAGGTTGGAGATGGGTCTGTAATTTTTCAACTCGTTGGGGTCCAGATTTGATTTTTTCAGAAGGGGTTTTAACACGGCTGTTTTAAATTCAGTTGGAAAGACGCCGGAAATGAGTGATTCGTTCATGATATGAGTAATGCTAGGCAGAAGAAGGTCTATATGCTGAATTAGAAATTTGGTGGGCATTGGATCTAGTTCACAAGTCTTTGCAGTTGTCTGCATGATCGTTTTTCTCACTAGATCTTCACTAACGGGAACAAAAGCAGACAAAGGGGTGCTAGAGAAGGGCGGGCTGATGTTATGAGACTGTAATGTTGACGGGAAGTTGTTTCGAATTATCAATAACCTGGCTGTATAGCCTGTTCGAGCATGTCCACGTCTCAAAATTGCAGAACTCATCTCACTTCCCCTTTGACATCATAGTTGTCTCCCCTCTCCCCACTTCTTACTACTGCTCATGAAGACATGGGCATTCCATTTGGTCCCTTTTTATCCACTGGACGAGGTGGCAGGGAAGTTTTTAGTCCTGTTTTTATTATCCGTTGTTTGATGTTTGTGGTCTGTTTGTGACCGTGCGTTCGCGCTTGACAAAGGCCGGTTGGTCGAAAATTTGTGCTTGTTTTGTCTTGTTTTGTTGAATACGCCCTTACATTGGTTTTCTTGTTCTTCTGGTTCCTGTTCGAGCAATTCCAGATGTATTATTAAGGTAAAAGCTAGCTATGTCCTGTGCCCCATATCTGAAAGAAAAACAATGTCTTTATGGTATCATTATACAACGGGCAAAATGCTGTTGAAAGCACAGAAGCCGATCTGTTGATGTAATAAGATGCAATGTAAACGCTGCTGCTTTATTTTAGTGTACATCGTAGCACGTAATGTTTACATACAGCGGAAAATCAGTAAAGGCAAAAAGGATCACTTCATTTTTAAAATTTTGTTCTTAGTTAGTTAGTTAGTTAGTTAGTTAATTAGTCAGCTAGTCAGCTAGTTGGTTAGCTAGTTGGTCAGCTAGTTGGTCAGCTAGTCAGTCAGTCGGTCAGTTAGTTAGCCAGTCAGTTCGTTGGTGGGTGGGTTGGTGGGAGGGTAAGTTGATTGGTTGGTTCGTTGGTTGGTTAGTTAGTTAGTTAGTGGGTGGGTGGATGGATGGATGGGTGGATGGATGGATGGGTGGGTTGGTTAGTGGGTGGGTGGGTTGGTTAGTGGGTGGATGGGTTGGTTGGCTGGCTGGTTGGTTAGTTAGTTGGTTGGTTAGTTAGTTAGTTGGTTGGTTAGTTGGTTGGTTGTTTATTTATTCATTGAATTATTTATTTAGTCATTCATTTATCACCAATTGATTGATTGTGTGAGTGAGTGTCAGTGAGTGAGTGAGTTAGTGAGTGAGCGTGTGATCTATTTGTTGCTTATTTATTTATTCTTATTTATGTGTTTGTTTGCTTATTCATCTATTTGGTTATTATTCAGTTATATGTTCTTTGTTTGTTTATTTGTTTCTCTATTTTTAATTGTATTTGATGCATATTGTTCACGCTAGCCACGGAGTTTATAAGAATTTGATTTGTTTGTCTAGATTTCTCTTTCAAGTCTTCCAAGGGCAGTAACACATGTCACTTCCGCTAAACATAGAGGAAAACCATTTCGTAGAAAATGTGAGTGATGTCTTGTGTCACTTGTGTTGTCTTGGATATAAAGCGACAGCTAAGCAATGTAAGAAAGGTTTATAAAATGTTCACGTGCTTTTATTAAACGATTTTTATTAAATCGATTGGATTATTCCCGCACAGTTTTAGGCCGTATTATTTTTAGAGAACAAGAACAACAAATCAAGAACTGAAGAAATGGTGGCATACGTGACACAAAATTGGGCTCCAAATTTTATTTTCGATCGTGCTGATTACTCATGGCCATAAGGATATCGATGCTCTTTCACTTCCAGAGCTCGCCCATGGATGGTCTGCACTAAATTGTGACTAATACAAATATATTAGGCCTTTAAAATTTCTGGAGAATGTAGACCTACATCAAAAAACAAACAACAAGAAAATTATGAACTACACTTTAGCCCGCCCCCCTATAGTTTCAGTTTCTCAAGTTAGGTAGGTACGTGTGAAAACCGTGCTGCGTGCAGCCGCGAGCGTTCGATAAAAAAACTGAGACGCGTTCCGACGCTTTGACGGAGGGGTATCCACGTGACTTTTTTTCTGTGACTTTTTTTCCTGTGACTTTTTTTCCGATCACCATCCACGTATGGGACCCGTGACTGGTCATTATCTACGGTCATTAATCCAAACAATACGTGTCAGTATGCTAAGCATAGGTGGAACTGTAGCCTCCGATTGCGATTCTGTCATTTCGTACTGTCACGCGAGAGCAGACGGACATTTGGCTGACAACAATCAACAAAGTGACCATAAATAACCATTTGGCTTCCTGCAGGTAGATTAGTTGAGGAGTCAAAGGGTCAAGTTTTTGCAGTTGGTGGATAGAGTGCGGGAGTCAAAGGGTTAAGGACCTAAATATTGCTGTGTGTGCTGTCTTCAACGAAATATACCGATAGGGTTGAGTATACCGAGAGGGCTGAGTATACCTATAGGACTGAGTATACCAATAGGGCTGAGTATACCAACATGACCGAGTATACCAACATGACCGAGTATACGATATGATTGAGTATACTAATATGGCTGAGTATACAGATAGGGTTGAGTATACTGATATGGCTGAGTATACAGATAGGGCAGAGTATACCAATAGGGCAGAGTAATGGATAGGCTGAGTATACTGATAGGCTGATATACTGATAGGGCTGAGTATACTGATATGGCTGAGTATACCGATATGGCGAGTATACTGATATGGCTAGTATACTGATAGGGCAGAGTATACCTATAGGGCAGAGTATACCGATAGTCAACAAGCAAAGCCAGACACAAGAAGATCATTCATAAGGAAGATTAGGAAAAGACAGGCAACATTTATAGGCCATTTTATGAGGAAAGGGGATTGGAGCAACTGGTCACAACAGGACAGCTGGAAGGAAAGTGTTTCGTTCTTTCTACAGCCAACTCGGAAGACAGGGCAATGCTTCTTCGTCTTTACTCCTCACTGTCTGATTCTCAACGTCTATATACATGTATATACATTTCACAGTTAACAGCATTCAGTTACATTTAAACGAATATCATGCCGTGCTGTTATCCACCCGCTGTTTACTGTCAACACACGTCACATCTCCCTTTCTTTAAGGAAACAAAATCAATCATTTTTTCCTATCTTTCAGTCCATACGAAATAAATGTGTTTCCCACCTTTATCACAACATTAACTTAACAAACACTCATTCTCACGCACAGGGCCCAATCATTCATTCACCTCATTTTATCTCTGATCATTATACTATCCATCATCACCATGTCCATATTTCGCAATGCTTTCAGTTTATCTGATTGTGGTAGAGTCTTCAGTTTCATTCATATTTCAGGAAATCTGGCCTTTTGCTTTGTCTTCCAGATCTTGTTCTGTAAGGAGAACTAACTGGCTCGGTTTGTCCTGGCCTTGTCTGTTCGACAACCCATCTGAAGTGGACGTCTTTTTTTTACCAGTTCTCTGAGTGGTGCTGCTGCCTCAGACAGGTTTGGTGCAAA
>JAPXFY010001793.1:7500-32427 GCA_030674185.1 Monoplex corrugatus | reverse complement strand
TTTCACACTATTTTACAGTTATGCGCTCACTAGAAAACCTACGCTTATATGGTAATCATAAGCCGATCACAAAACCTACACTATACGTAATCATAAACCAACCACAAAACCTACACTATACAGTAATTATAAACCAACCACAAAACCTACACTATATAGTAATCAAACCAACCACAAAACCTACACTATATGGTAATCATAAACCAACCACAAAACCTACACTATACAGTAATCATAAACCAACCACAAAACCTACACTATATAGTAATCAAACCAACCACAAAACCTACACTATATGGTAATCATAAACCAACCACAAAACCTACACTATACAGTAATCATAAACCAACCACAAAACCTACACTATACAGTAATCATAAACCAACCACAAAACCTACACTATACAGTAATCATAAACCAACCACAAAACCTACACTATACAGTAATCATAAACCAACCACAAAACCTACACTATATAGTAATCATAAACCAACCACAAAACCTACACTATATAGTAATCATAAACCAACCACAAAACCTACACTATATAGTAATCATAAACCAACCACAAAACCTACACTATACAGTAATCATAAACCAACCACAAAACCTACACTATACAGTAATCATAAACCAACCACAAAACCTACACTATACAGTAATCATAAACCAACCACAAAACCTACACTATATAGTAATCATAAACCAACCACAAAACCTACACTATACAGTAATCATAAACCAACCACAAAACCTACACTATACAGTAATCATAAACCAACCACAAAACCTACACTTATACAGTAATCATAAACCAACCACTAAACCTACATTTATACGGTAATCATAAGCATACGACAAAACCCACACTACACGGTAAACATAAGCCGAATAAAAAACAAAACAAAAACAGGCTACATTTACATCTACGTTGTACCGACTTTGTTGCGTAGGGAACCAGAGACGAGCAACTTTTTAGCGTAAAATATAGACGAAGGTAAAACAGTAAGTAGGGCCTCAGGGCCTGGCCAGCTCATGGGTTTACGTGCAGGCTTAAGGCCTCTGCCACGGTCACAATACACGTAGCACCTGTGACGTTAGTGCATATGGAATTCGCTCCGATCTCAGACTCATCTGCGAAACTGAAACTAAAATTGAATTGCGTGGGTTAAAAAAACGTTTTATACATAAAATCCATACGTCATGTTATAAGTTTACAATTTTCTACCCAGCAAAATGGTTAAGGATAGAGGATATAGTTGGACCTCATGGCCTTGGTACACAAAATGTAAGGGGAGGGAAACTTGTAGAATGGGCACAGATGAATTGAGTTCATAGTAGGGAACACCTGGTCTGAGCAGCCTAATATAAGAAAATGCACTTGGACGAGTCCAGGATATAATACCAAAAACCAGATGACACCGTGCTAATTGCGGAAAGTGAAAGGGACCTACAAAACCTTGTGAATATACTTTAAATAGAAAGCAAAGGTAAGGGGTTGGAACTAAACAGCAGGAATACTGAAGTCATGGTGATCTGTAAAAAACATGAAATCCCCTCATCCAAAATAACAGCGAAAGGCACAACCTTGAGACAGGTTGATGGGTTTAAATACCTGGGAACGATCAATTCACCAGACGGCAGATGCCCATCAGAAATAGCTGGCAGAATCGGCCAAGCCGAAACAACATTCAAGAAGATGGAAAGCATTCTTACCAACAAATGCCTATCAATTATCAGGAAGAGAGTTCTGGAATGTTATATAGAACCAATACTGTTGTACGGTTGCGAGGCGTGGGCAGTCAACAAGCAAAGCCAGAACAAGATTGAGGCAGCCAAGATGTGGCTTCTAAAAAGGATGTCGCGAGTTCCATGGACAGCAAAGAAAAACGAGACAGTCTTGATGGCGACAGACACAAGTAGATCATTCATACGGAAGATTACGAAAAGGCAGGCAACATCCATAGGCCATTTTATGAGGAAAAGGGTATTGGAACACCTGGTCACAACGGGAAAGATGGGGGGAAAGAGCACCGGGTGGACCCGGGGAGAAGATACTAGACGGACTGGCAGTGTGGCTGAAGACGGAGGGTGGAAGAGATGCTTGAGGCAACAAGAGAGACAGATGGAAGTCCATAATCGCCAACGCCATGCTGCAAGGCACCTGATGATGATGATTAAGTATAATTTACGGCATTCGCGGTTATTTTTTTTAAAAACAAGCGAGAAGTTTTGCAAACTTTTTTTCACTGTTCCAACAATTGTCATGACCAAACATCAGCCCCTTTAACACAATGTGTTAAGGTTAGAACGGGGTTAAGGTTAGTAGTGGTTATTATTACTTTTTTCACGTTAGATTCAGCGCGACATTTGTTCGGGCACAGTTGTCGGAACCACAAACGCCATTCACCTGACGTTATCAGAACGGCACTGAGAAAATTTATATGATAATGGGAAGGTCATACTGTTTTTCAAAACTTGCTGGCGATCAGCATATTCATCATCATCAGGTGCCCTGCCGCATGGTGATGGCGACCATGGACCTCCAGCCATCTCTATCTCTCGTTGCCCCAAGCAGCTCCCCCACCCTCCTCGTCCCCAGCTACTCTGCAAGTCTGTCCAGCATTTTCTCCCTGGTGCTCTTTCCCTCCAGCTTTCCCGTTGTGACCAGGTGCTCCAAATCCCCCTTCCTCATAAAATGGTCTATAAATGTTGACTGTCTTTTCCTAATCTTCCTTATGAGTGATCTACTTGTGTCTGCCTCCATCAAGACTGTCTCGTTTGTTTTCTTTGCTGTCCATGGAACTCTCAACAATCTTAGAATTAACCACATCTCGGCTGCCTCAATCTTGTTCTGGTTTTGCTTGTTGACTGTCCACGCCTCGCAACCGTACAACAGTATTGGTTCTATATAACATTCCAGAACTCTCTTCCTGATGTTAATTGATAGGCATTTGTTGGTAAGAATGCTTTCCATCTTGAATGTTTTGGCTTGGCCGATTCTGCCAGCTATTTCTGATGTGCATCTGCCGTCTGGTGAAATGATCGTTCCCAGGTACCCATCAACCTGTCTCAAGGTTGTGCCTTTCGCTGTTATTTTGGATGAGGGGATTTCATGTTTTTTACAGATCACTATGACTTCAGTCTTCCTGCTGTTTAGTTCCAACCCCTTACCTTTGCTTTCTATTTAAAGTATATTCACAAGGTTTTGTATGTTCCTTTCACTTTCTGCAATTAGCACGGTGTCATCTGCGTATCGAATGTTTTATCATTTTTCCTCCAACCTTTAATCCATGGTCTTCCTCTAGGTTTCTCATGTTTTCGCTGTAAAGTGAAAACAGATCTGGTGATAAAACACAACCCTGTCTGACTCCTCTTTTGATGTTTTGGAAAGAGCTTATATTTTTTATTCTTATTGCAGCTGTTTGTTCCCAGTACATATTTCTGATTATTCGTAGATCTTTTCCATCACTATTGAGTCTTTCTAGTTGGTGAATCAATTCTTCATGTCTGACCCGATCGAAAGCCTTGGTATAGTCAACAAAGCATAAATATAAATCCTTGTTCACCTCGACTGACCTCTATGATAGTTCTTAGGATGTATATGGCATTAATAGTTCCTTTCCCTTCCACAAATCCACACTGTTCATCTGCTATTCTATTCCTTGTCATGATTATTTTAAATAGGATCTTGGTTACATGACTCAAACTGATTGTGCGATGGAGTTCGCATTCTATAGCCCCTGTCTTCTTTGGAAGTGCAATGAAAATTGATTTTGACATATCTTTGGGGATTTTTCCAGTGTCGTAAATTTCATTCAGGAGGACTTATTTTTTCTATACCGAATTCCTCCAGGGCTTCAATCATCTGTGGTAATGTCTGGTCATGGGGGTTTTCCTGGTTTCGTCTTTTTCAATGCTGCTCTAACTTTATCTTTCATTATGGGTGGTCATTCAAAGTTCTGTCTTGTGTTCTGCGTTTCTGTCATCTTCAAAAAGGTCTTTAATGTACTCTCCCCATCTACCTAATATTTTATCTTTTTCCATGCTATGCTAGATACAGCCTGAAAAAAGCCAAATGTTTGTACAAAACAACCACCAATGCCAATCAACTGTAAGAACGACCTTGTACAAATCTTTCATGCCAATCAACTGTAAGAACGACCTTGTACAAATCTTTCATGCCAATCAACTGTAAGAACGACCTTGTACAAATCACTAATACCAATTAACTCTAAGGACGACCTTGTACAAATCACTAACGCCAATTAAATCTAAGGACGACCTTGTAAAAATCATGCCAGTCAACTCTAAGAACGACCTTGTACAAATCACTAACGCCAATTAACTCTAAGGACGACCTTGTACAAATCATTCATGCCAGTCAACTCTAAGAACGACCTTGTACAAATCACTAACGCCAATTAACTAAGGACGACCTTGTACAAATCATTCATGCCAGTCAACTCTAAGAACGACCTTGTACAAATCACTAACGCCAATTAACTCTAAGAACGGGGTTTGCCCTTTGGGCCCCCGTCTCATTGGGTCCCCGTCTCATTGGGCCCCCACACTTTTCTGTAATAATAAGAAAACTGTGTCATTGGGCCCCCATCTCTTTGGGCCCCCGTCCCTTTGAGCCCCCGTCCCTTTGAGCCCCCGTCCCTTTGAGCCCCCGTCCCTTTGAGCCCCCGTCTCATTGGGCCCCCACACTTTTCTGTAATAATAAGAAAACGTGTCATTGGGCCCCCATCTCTTTGGGCCCCCGTCCCTTTGAGCCCCCGTATCATTGGGTCCCCGTCTCATTGGGCCCCCGTCTCATTGGGCCCCCGTCTCTTTGGGCCCCCAGCATAATAAACAAGATAATTATGTTCCCTGCTGCTGCAAGTGTGTGTGTGCGTGTGTGTGTGTGTGTGTGTGTGTGTGTGTGTGTGTGTGTGTGTGTGTGTGTGTGTGTGTGTTTGATTGATTAAAAATGTGTGGAATAGCACCCAGAGAAAACTGCTAGGCAATTTTATTAAAACTTATGTTTAGTAGAGGCCCAAAATGTCGCATCGACCCAAAATGTCGCACCAACTCAAAATGACCACATTTGTGCATTCCAGCTACCATATAGTTAGAGTTTTGAGTATAGGTAAAACTCCATAAACAATGTGCGTTTTGCGTGTGAGCTTGAAACGAGCCCGTCAGTCTGTCAGTATGTATGAATGTAGATGTGTGTATGTGTGTATGTGTGTATGTATGTATGTATGTATGTATGTATGTGTGTATGTATGTATGTATGTATGTATGTATGTATGCATTGATCATTTTGGCCTATTTAGCTGTCAAACAGTGAAATAGACCTAACTTACCACTGGTCGGGCATATACATCAATACATTTTGGACCGGCCTGGTGCGACATTTTCGGCCTTGTAACGGAGGCCCAAAATGTCGCAGTGTCTCAAAATGTCCACCGGACCACAGTTGCGTATTCCAGGCTACCGTATAGTCTGTGAATGTATGTGATCAAAAATGTGTGGAACAGCGCTCAGAGGAAATTGCTAGCCGATGTTTTCATTTTTGTTTTCAAGTTAGTGCGACATTTTGGGCAGGTGCGACATTTTGGGCTTGCTCTACGTAGAGGCCCAAAATGTCGCACCGGCCCAAATTGTCGCAACAACGATCGGGGATCGGGAATAGAGACCTAAAATGTCGTGATAATGTATATGCTTGTCTCTGTCTTTGTCTCTCTATGCACTACTTAGCAGTAAACCAGTGAAATAAACCAAATTGAAACTGAAAAGTGACAATGACCACTGTACATATCACAAATTATTCACGTGAAGTCCTACTACACTAGACAGCGGTAAAACTGGTCCAGAATGACATCTGGAGCTGGTGCGACGTTTTGGGCCTTTATCCCCGATCCAAAACGTCGTTGCGACATTTTGGGTCAGTGCGACATTTTGGGGGCACAATGAGACGGGGGCCCAAAGAGACGGGGGGCTCAAAGACACGGGGGCCCAACGAGACGGGGGCTCAAAGACACGGGGACCCAAAGAGACGGGGGCTCAAAGACATCATCCCCTAAAAACGACCTTGTACAAATCACTAATGCCAGTCAACTCTAAGATCTTGGGTCTATTCGTATCAAATGCTAATTGTGTACACTAAGCGCCTACATTTGCTCTAACCGATGTTTTTGTAACCTTAACGCATGGCATGGCCACTTTTTGTGGAGTTCTCGCTTTTTCCCCCAAGACGTCGATTTGCCTCGCTTGTTCCCCAGTTATCACTGTTCATAAAGACCGACTTCATATCGGTCATTTTCTCATTAAACGAGACATGGAAATTATGCCGTTTCCCTATTTTCCTCTTTTGTTGTTTGATGCTAGACATGGAAATTATGCTGTTTGTTCCCTATTTTGTCGTTTGATACTAGACATGGAAATTGTGCTGTTTGTTCCTTTTGTTGTTTGATGCTAGACATGGAAATTATGCTGTTTGTTACCTATTTTGTTGTTTGATACTAGACATGGAAATTATGCCGTTTGTTCCTTATTTTGTTGTTTGATACTAGACATGGAAATTATGCTGTTTGTTACCTATTTTGTTGTTTGATACTAGACATGGAAATTATGCTGTTTGTTCCCTATTTTGTTGTTTGATACTAGACATGGAAATTATGCTGTTTGTTCCCTATTTTGTTGTTTGATACTAGACATGGAAATTATGCTGTTTGTTCCCTATTTTGTTGTTTGATACTAGACATGGAAATTGTGCTGTTTGTTCCCTATTTTCTTATTTTGTTCGATACCTGTTCTCTGTCTTACGTGTATGTCTGACAAATGTCGGTTGGTCACAAATTTGTGTTCGTCTTGTCCATTATACTGAATACACATTTCCATTCTATTTTCATTTTTTCCTGATTCCTTAATGTGTATAAAGCATATTATAATCGTACAACCTTAACGTGTATATCAGATTCGTACCATCCGATGGTCGTGTAATTTTGAGGCGCAAATTGTAAGACCGCTTTATATGTAGCCTCAGCGTATTAACGTAATAACGAGCGTTTTGTGTTAAACGTTGCCTTACAGTCTACAGTATAAGCCACCTAACAAAAAATTAAAAAAATGAAACCGAGTCACGCACGCATATAGCCTCTCCTTCCCCAACACACACATTATGAGAAACGGTGACGGAGGAAATTTCTAGCGCAGAATTTCCAGAAAGTGGGGATACTAGTTATATTGAAAGCGCTCTCGACATCCCCACGGGGGTACAGACAGTAAATGCCATACACGACGTCGATTCATATTCCACTGCGAATTACAAATTTACTCGCTTATCACATCCCCCACCCAAGCCCAAACACACAATACACACGTATTTAATCTATTTAAATGAAAAATGATGGACCAAGACATCTGTGTTGGAACATCTATATACCTATCCAGTAACAGTTTAAAAAAATAGAAATGTGACCTCCACCACCAATTCAGTCTTAACTCTCAGTCGAACAGCGCTAGGAGCTGAAAGAGTGACTGAGGGTCTATCTGGTGTGTTTTGACTTTCTCAAAATTGATTTCTGTGGATTATAATCTATCCCCCACAGAATTTTTTTTCTTGAAAAAATAATTTGAAATGGTATTTTAATGGACTGATCGCAACAGAAAGAATGCAATTTCTTACCAAAAGTACCAATTTTTGTCCTTATTTGCGAACCGTAACCTGTACCGAACCTTACATGTAATATACCGACAGAAAACTCTTTGGTGCACCTTTCAGATAATGACAGCTAAAATTAGAAACAAACCGGGCCAAAGCCACCTAATAAAGAAATTTAAGGAAAATGTGTAGGAGAGTACATAAATACTTCAGAGGCCGTTTTCTCAAAATGGCCGTCATACAACTTGACTTTAAACATACATAACATTTTAGTACAAGCTTTATTCAGGTACCAAAATAATCAGCAGAATGTACACTTTCCAGTGATATGTATCTCAAAATACCCAAAATGCTAGTTAAGACCGATTTCGTGCTGGGAGGTCACAAATGGTTACGCCCACATGTCTGTAAATTTCCGTTAGGCAAGACACCTTAGACATGTAAAAGATCTGTACACAGTTGGTCCATCTTTTCTGAAACCATTTCTGTCCCTTCCTCTCAAAACCTTAATACATGCTACCTCTGGGAAAGGTATCCCGAATTACAAACGCAAAATCAGTTGACTAAATATGAACATGGTACAAAAGCGAATAATAGAACAGCTAAAATAACACCACCACCACTGATAATTCCATTAGTGGCGATTTTTGGTGCAAACACTAAAGTATATAAAAAGAAAACATAGCCCTGGGATGCAAAACTTGCTCAGTGTTGTCAACCTTTACTCTCTTGTAATAATAAAATGTCCAATTAATACGTGCAAACACTGAAGTACACACACACACACTGGGATGTAAACTTGTCCAACGCTCTGTCAACCGTCAACATTAACTCTAACACACACACACAAACAAAAACAGCCAAACATACACACGAATCAGGCAGGCACGAGTTCTGGCCCACAAACATTCTGGTTTTTGTCATCCTGGTTCCTGTTCTTGTGATCCAAACTCTTATAATCAAGTCTAGGAAACTAGATCTACCTATGCATGTGCCTTTCTCCGGAGTTGCCGTTTGCTGGATTCCTTGGAGTCGCCGTTTTCTTAAGTCACTCGGTGCACATTTCCCTGGAGTTGCTGTAATCAACATTTCCCCGATTGCGCTGTAGTTGCCATTTCCTGTTGTCGCCATAGTTGCCATCGCCCCGAGTTATCGTTTCCCTGGAGTCGTCGTAGTCTTCCATTTCCCTGGTGTCGTCATAGTCGCCATTTCCCTGTAGTCGTCATAGTCTGCCATTTCCCTGGAGTCGTCATAGTCTGCCATTTCCCTGTAGTCGTCATAGTCGCCATTTCCCTGGAGTCGTCATAGTCTGCCATTTCCCTGTAGTCGTCATAGTCTGCCATTTCCCTGGAGTCGTCATAGTCGCCATTTCCCTGGAGTCGTTATAGTCTGCCATTTCCCTGGAGTCGTCATAGTCTGCCATTTCCCTGGAGTCGTCATAGTCTGCCATTTCCCTGGACTGGAGTCGTCGTAGTCGCGTTAACCCGAGTCATAGTCACCTTAACCTGGAGTCGTCGTAGTCGTCATTTCCCCAGAGTCGTAGTCGCCGTTTACCTGGAGTCGTAGTCTTCGTTAACCTAGAGTCGTAGTCCTCGTTAACCTAGAGTCGTAGTCCTCGTTAACCTAGAGTCGTAGTCCTCGTTAACCTAGAGTCGTAGTCGCCGTTAACCTAGAGTCGTCTTCGTTAACCTAGTCGTAGTCGTCGTTAACCTGAGTCGTAGTCGCCGTTAACCTGGAGTCGTAGTCGCCATTAACCTGGAGTCGTAGTCGCCGTTAACCTGGAGTCGTAGTCGTCGTTAACCTAGAGTCGTAGTCGTTAACCTGGAGTCGTAGTCGTTAACCTGGAGTCGTAGTCGTTAACCTGGAGTCGTAGTCGTCGTTAACCTGGAGTCGTAGTCGTCGTTAACCTGGAGTCGTAGTCGTTAACCTGGAGTCGTAGTCGTTAACCTAGAGTCGTAGTCGTCGTTAACCTAGAGTCGTAGTCGTTAACCTGGAGTCGTAGTCGTCGTAATCGCCGTTAACCTAGAGTCGTAGTCGTTAACCTGGAGTCGTAGTCGTCGTTAACCTGGAGTCGTAGTCGTCGTTAACCTGGAGTCGTAGTCGTTAACCTGGAGTCGTAATCGCCGTTCACCCACAGTCGCCGTTTTCCCGCGTTGCCGTAGTCGCCATTTCCTCAGTCGCCATTTCCTCAGAGTCGCCATTTCCCTGCAGTACATATACAAATAGTTTGTGGGCTGCACCTTTCATTAGCACTTTAATAATTCAGGGGCCCTTTACGTGCACAGCTAATTTTAAACCCAACCATTAAGACTATCAGTTTTCGAGGTGTGAATGCTTAATGATTTTACGTTTGCATAAGCATTATAATATATAAGCCACAATGGCCGACAGTTTACAGGATCTTTAACATTACATTTAAGGATGAACATATTTGCTTTACATGTGTCTGCCTGTTGTCTCATCTTTTATAAAAGCACTTGTGGTTCATCTGTTTTGATCATAACGTTAGTTGATATGCCCTTCCCTCGTTTGTTCATTCTTCCTTTATTCTTTTCTTTGATCCTAAAAAAAGGGAAAGTTAAAGTCTCTACCATCTCACTCCCCTAGAACCCCAGGGTTATGGCACTATCTAGGTAGAACCTCAGGACCTGGCCAGCTCATGGGTTTGTGTGCAGGCTTAAGACTTGTGCCGTGATCATTTTGGATCTTCATCACATGGCACCTGTGACGTTAGTGCATGTGAAATTCATTCGGAACACGAAGACATCTTGAGAACTTGGAATTAGAATTTGATTCTATGACTATAGAATATATACTTTTTTACCCTATTGTTGGGATTTTCAATCTTTTATTGTTATTTTTTCTTTAGAGCCCAGCCGACTGCGTAGAGCCATATCAGGGCTATAACCCATTTCAAAACATACAAGGGGGGGGGGGGGGGGGGGAAAGTACACATAATGCATTCGCGCACACAATATAAGGATTATGCCCCTGGAATCATCGACCATTCCAATTTATCGCACAAGGGATATGGAAAACATACCTTAACACACATTGAACATTACTGATGGCACTTAAACATAAAAACGGCCCTACATTACCTAAATTGCTTTTGCGTATCGCATTTCCCTACAATCAAAAACCCACTTTATATATGTACACAATTATCAATCCTTACAGAAAGTACGTAAGACTTTTAACACATACGGGTGAATGGACCAAAGGCAGAAATTAAAGAAATGAAAATGGAAAGGAACAAGAGCGACAAAAGATGAAAATTTCCAGCACATAATTTCCAGAAGGTGGGGATTTAATATACTGAAAGAGCCCCTGGTATCTCCACAGGGCCGTTGTTAAGGGCTGACGTGTACTTGCTTTACATATGTAACAGGGAAACGCCTAACTAGCACATAGAAATCAGTGTTTTATTACAATGTTCCCTTTGTCACCGTGTTACGGTTAATCTCCGTTCATCATTGTGACAGTTAATCCGTTTCACCCCTCCCTCGGTTGTGGTGCCTTCTTGTATATTTGTGCTTTTTTTTAAAAACATAAATGGTATAGGAGTAGAAAAGATAGGACCATCTGTAAACATCCAATGAGACCCAATGATACTATCCTTTAATACGCGTTTTTAATGTAAGGGGCATATTCGATCATACAAATGAAGGTGATTTCGGTACTAGCAGGTCTGCCATTTAACCGAACACTACACTCGTTACCATCTACACCTGCAATATTTCACACAATACATACAATATTTACATTTTAACACAACTCCTACAGTATTTGCCTTTAACACCTACTGGTATGTCACGTTTTACAAACTTATCTGGGCAAGCCTACAGCTTCAGTGTAATCATCTGAACCACTCACCTGTCTCAAAATTCAGGTGTCTCGAAGACAAGCAACTGGCATGACGTGACGGCGTCCTTCATGTGACGTCGTCCTGATGTTATGACGTCCTCGACGACGAACCAGACGTGGTTCCTGGTGATGTGATCCTTGATGACGTGAATCTCAGTGTGGTCCTTGGTGTGGTTCTAGTTACCTGAAGATGTTCTCCCTTCAAAAGTGTTCCACCATGTCTTTTGCTCCGAACCGTAGTTCTTGTAGTTCTATAAGCTGAAATGTCCCGACACTTGCAGACTAAGATCCATACTCTTGTCCTTGCCTCGATAACGAAACATCGACGTCCTTGATGGTCGTTCAGATTGGTTCAGTTCAGGACTACAATAATCTTGGGTTTTTTTCTTTTTTTGTTTGTTTTTGTTTTGGGGGGTGTTAGTTGTAGCGTCGTGTCCAAGTCTGCATACAGATTCAGGCAACACTGCTGGTAGACACCGATGGGGCAGTGGGTTGGGACTGTACAAGATCAGTGGGGCTGGATGTGAAAAGGAAGGGGGCGGGGGAGCGGCAAGTTGGGCGCAGGCAGGATCAAGTGAGGGCAACGTGGGTCAGGACGGAAAATGGACTGGGGAGTGGGGATCCAGCTTCAGATATTCCATAAGTCCCAGTCTGTTTTTCCCCAAATGTTTTGCGTCCTGTACTGCTTCAGTCTTTGGAGACAGGGAGATGCTTGGTCTGCCGATCTTTTTGTTTGCCGTGGCGTTTTCATCGTCTTTCTGGTGACTTGTCTTTTGGGATGGGTCGGGAGGATTTAAGGGAGGGGCTGAGTGGGCTGGAAGGACAAGACTTCAGTAAAGAAAGATGAATAGAAGGGATGAACGGAAAGAAAAAGAAAAGACTCATTTTACTGTTCTGAATACTGGAGTGACTTACTAATCCAACACAAAAACGCATGAAAATGAATAGGAAAAAGAACTCCGCATTACAACTATCAGGAAAACAGGGTCACCACCATGTCACCATGAAAAGACAAAGATGGACTGGGCACATCATTTCAAGAGAGCAGGCTACCATCCAGATTTGGTTCTTATACTGTTTCATATTGCTTACAGCCCAGCCGACTACTAGAGTATCACCCAAATTGCCTTTCTCTGAACACCAGTAGGAAAGAACACCTGGTGACCAACAACAGACCATACCTTAAGGCCCTTAAACACGCACTGTGTAGCTGGTCCAGAACAGATATGAAGAAACTCTGCCGCTGCCTCATATGCCAACGGGATAATAGTAAGGATGGTCCATCTGACGAATCGACGAAAGAAAAGGCGACATAATCTACATATAAAAACTGAAGATAATCTGATGTAAAATAGCACGAGTAAACGAAGCGAAGACCATTAGAAGCACCGACCATCCACCTCAGAGAATGTAATACTTTCGAAACAAAGCAGTTACAGCTCAGTTTAAAAAGCCCAGCCGACTGTGTTGACATACCAGGGCAAGGAATAGAATCCAGAGAAATTGATGAACAGCGTCGAGTTGTGGAAGGGAAAGAAACTATTAATGTCATATACACCCTATGAACTATCAGGTCAATCGAGGTGAACAAGAATTTATATTCATGCTTTGATTATACCAAAGCTTTCGATCGGGTAAGACATGAACAATTGATCAACTAGAAAGACTCAATATTGATGGAAAAGATCTACGAATAATCAGAAATATGTATTGGGAACAAACAGCTGCAATGAGAATAAAAATAGATATAAGCTCTTTCCAAAACACCAAAGAGGAGTCAGACAGGGTTGCGTTTTGTCACCAGATCCGTTTTCACTTTACAGCAAAAACATGAGAAACCTAGAGGAAGACCATGGATTAAAGGTTGGAGGACAAATTATAAACATTCGATACGCAGATGACACAGTGCAAATTGCAGAAAGTCAAAGGGGCCTACAAAACCTTGTGAATATACTAGAAATAGAAAGCAAAGGTAAATGGTTGGAACTAAACAGCAGGAAGACTGAAGTCATGGTGATCAGTTAAAAAAAAAACCCATGAAACCCCCTCATGCAAAATAACAGCAAACGGCACAACCTTGAGACAGGTTAAGTTTAAATACCTGGGAACAATCATTTCACCAGACGGCAGATGCACATCAGAAATAGCCAGCAGAATCGGCCAAGCCAAAACATTCAAGATGGAACGCATTCTTACCAACAAATGCCTATCAATTATCAGGAAGAGGGTTTTGGAATGTTACATAGAACCAATACTGTTGTACGGTTGCGAGGCGTGGACAGTCAACAAGCAAAGCCAGAACAAGATTGAGGCAGCCGAGATGTGGTTTCTAAAAAGGATGTTGAGAGTTCCATGGACAGCAAAGAAAAACGAGACAGTCTTGATGGAGACAGACACAAGTAGATCATAAGATTAGGAAAATGCAGGCAACATTCATAGGCCATTTCATGTGGAAAGGGGAATTGGAACACCTGGTTACAACGGGAAAGCTGGAGGGAAGGAGAGCACCGGGTAGACCCAGGGAGAAGATACTGGACGGACTTGCAGTGGCTGAAGACAGGGAGGGTGGAAGAGATGCTTGAGGCAACAAGAGACTGATGAAGTCCATAATCGCGAACGCCATGCGGCAAGGCACCTGATGATCTAAATATTTACCCCTGGCGCAGACCACTCCGTCTAATTCATCGCACAGAGGTTTTCAAAAAACACCTGAACACAAATTTATGCATAACTAAGGACACCAAAACACACGCCAACCACCAATCCCAAGAAAAAGCACGCAAGACCCCACCGAACACCCAAGTGAATGGACCAGCAAGCCAGAAAACAGGAAGAAATAGAAGCAAAGGAACAAGGCAGAAACGGACAGAAAACAAATGTAGAACTGAACTTCCAGAAGAATCTAAGCCAAAATGTCCAAGTACTCTGAACTATGCCATTATGGAATGGCATGATAACCACAATATCAGTTGTGTTCCATGTTATTGTTTCTATATAAAACTGTCCTTGTTTAATTTTATTTATTTAAAACTGTTACGTAAGCGGTAAGGCACAGGTTTACGTTGTGTTCCGTTTTTTCTTTTTTCTTATTTCCTAGGGTTTTCTTTATTTTACGTTATGTTTTGAATTATTTTGTTTGAGGCTTTTTGCTTTCATTATTTTTTCAGTTACTTTGTTTTCATTTACTTTCAGTTAGAGTTTGGATTTGGATTTCAATTTGATGTTTCTTCCAACGCGTGATTTCTACACCGGGCATTTTTTAAAGTGTGGTTCAGTTTTACTTTTCAATTGGTTTGGGTATTTGTTTTAAGGCATTTGTTGAATGTTCGCATTAGCTTAAGGTTGTTTTTTATGTTTTCAGATTACGTTTGGTTAATTGATTACAGGTTTTATTGTTGCTTCAGTTTTGTGTAGTTTTAAAACTTCGCTTCAATGTTTTCTTATTGTTTAAAATCTTTAGATTTCGTTTTATGTTTATAATGTGCAGATTTCGTTCTATTGTTAAGAATCTTTAGACTTTTTTGTTAATGTTTAGATTCGGTTTTAATGTTTAGCTCAGTTTAAGGATAGTTTATACTGGAGTTTAGTTTCAGTTTGGGTTAAGTTCGGCTTAAGTTTTGTTTCGGTTTAAGTTTAGCTTTTGAGTTTCGAGTTTAGCTTTGAGTTTCAAGTTTAGGTTTGAGTTTCAAGTTCAGGTTCGAGTTTCAAGTTCGGGTTCGAGTTTCAAGTTCGGGTTCGAGTTTCAGGTTCGGGTTCGAGTTTCAGGTTCGGGTTTCAAGTGCAGGTTTGAGTTTCAAGTTCAGGTTTGAGTTTCAAGTTCAGTTTGTGTTTCAAGTTCAGTTTGAGTTTCAAGTTCAGTTTGAGTTTCAAGTTCAGTTTGAGTTCTGTTTGTGTTCAAGATTATTACAAGTTTAGGTTTGGCTTTCAAGTTCATACCTTTAAGTTCATTTGTAGCTTCAATTTTATCTGTTTTGAATTTAGTTTTGGTTTAAGTTTACCTCTGGTTTACGTTTCACTCTAGTTTAAGTTTAATTTTGGCTTAAGTTCAGTTTAGTTCTGGCTTAAGTTCAGTTTAGTTCTGGCTTAAGTTTAGTTTAGTTCTGGCTTAAGTTCAGTTTAGTTCTGGCTTAAGTTCAGTTTAGTTCTGGCTTAAGTTCAGTTTAGTTCTGGCTTAAATTCAGTTTAGTTCTGGCTTAAATTCAGTTTAGTTCTGGCTTAAGTTCAGATTAGTTCTGGCTTAAATTCAGTTTAGTTCTGGCTTAAGTTCAGATTAGTTCTGGCTTAAGTTCAGTTAAGTTCTGGCTTAAGTTCAGTTAAGTTCTGGCTTAAATTCAGTTAAGTTCTGCCTTAAGTTCAGATTAGTTCTGGCTTAAATTCAGTTTAGTTCTGGCTAAAGTTCAGTTTAGATCTGACTTAAATTTTAGTTCTTGTGTAGGACTTGATTTATCGATCAGTTTAATGTCTTATAACAGTACAGTTACACAAATACATGTGCCATCAATACTAAGAGTTTATTCATGGAACCCAACTGATCCTGTTGCTGTTGTCAGTCTTGACATGAATTTACTTAAATTGTCTTTTTGAGTTCGTGACGAAGGCTGGTCAGAATCTGAGACCGATTTTTTCTACTCTCGACAGGTAATTTGGCCAAAAACTGGGCATGTCTTGTTTCGTTTACGCGCCTATATCATTTCTAATATAATTTCTAACGGTGAATCACCGTTGGCAGTCGGATAAACAACTAGTACTGAACATTACACGAGAGTGACTCAGTCAGGCCACCTGACCTGGATATCTCGACCAGCAAGCCCCTTCCAACTTGTACTAGATCCTCCAGAGCCATGTGAAAGACCACAGCAGCGCCAGATGGAGTAGCAGAACACTACATCCACATTAAGACTACGCTTTTTTTCCCTCTAGCTGCAGAACGCCAGTTTAATTTCTCCATGCCACAGTTACCGGTACAGGTGTACGTAAAAAGTAGACCAAGCAACTACAGAAAATGCATCTGGCTCAAGAAGCTTATCGACCCTACTTGGGCCTGGACAACGGCAGATAACCACTGTAGAATTCCCACTAAAAAAACCACCACCACTACCACCACACACGCGCCTATGGCCTTTGGACCAACCCCAAAGCAAAGAACAAATACCATTATGAACAAAAAATAGGGATACACCTACTTCTGTTTATTGTTTAAAGCCCAGCCGACTGCGTAGAGCCATTTCAGGGTTATAACCGCTTTAAAACGTACAAAACTTTTAACAGGAAAAAAGTACACAATGCATTCGTGCACATAAGCTAAAGACACGATCCCGGCGTCGACCACTCCGTCCAGTTCATCGCTCAGGGGATTTTAAAAAACGCCTGAATATAAATTTACCAGGGTACTTTCCAGTAGAATGAGACCAACGAACTTATACGTCAAACATTCACCGGCAAAAAAAGTGATTTATTTCATCTGTTGGAAGTATTCACCTCCTGCTGCCACACACTTCTACATTTGCTCGATCCATTTCTAGCACAGAATTTCCAGAAGGTGGGGATACTATTTATACTGAAAGAGGCCCCGGCAACCCAACGGGGGAAAAATGCACGTAATACATGTACCCAATTATCAATCCTAAGAAAAAGTACCCAAGATTTTATCAAATACGCACAGGTGAATGGACCATTAAGGCAAAAAATGATAGGTAGAAATGACAAAGCAAAGAAACAAGGCAGGAAAAAGTGACAGAAAAGGACATTTCTAGCACAGAATTTCCAGAAGTTGGGGATACTTTACATACTGACAGAGCCCCCGGCATCCCTACAGGGGTGGGGAGGGGGCGACCTCAGACGAGGCAACACCAAATGGAAAAAAATAATGCCCACAACAACGTAAGCTGCTGACCGTACACGTAGAGAACATTTCAACATACAACAGCTGCTATCCAACAGAAGCAAGATTAAAAGAAGCAAAACCAAAGCAGCGTTTGTAACCACAGTTGGTAGAGGGCGCCTGCAGGCCAGGTTCCTCAGACGCCATCCTTCGTTTTGAACTTAGAACAGTGATCTGATCAGTGACATAGTAAAATAGCGACTGACAGGACTGAATAATGAGAAATGCAAGCAGAGGGAGGGGGGTAAAGGGAGGGGAGGGGAGAGAAAAGGAGGGATATAGAAGTGCGACGTCAGGGAAGGAGTGAGATGGAGGGAAAAAGAAAAGGGAGGTAAGTTTAAAATACCGGGCTACTGGCGATTTCACCTGCAAAAATAAAGTCAATTATTGAACAAAACCACACTGCAGGCAGGCACACGCATGCATACTGACATGCATATACACCACGCATGCATTCCATTACGAACACATACAAATCATTTCTAGGAATCAATGGACAAAAGTGTACAAATCGGTCAACATGTTAGAATCACTTTGCAATGATAATGATTAAATTTAATCTCACTTTTACTGGAACGCTTTGTGATTCTGTACAAAAGGTCGTATTAAATATCTTTTGCAACCGTTAGTCCTGGAAACCAAAATTTGTTTAAAATTCAAATGTCGGAGAGGAGACAGCATAGTGGTACCAATCTCTCAGCGTTACCTTCCCTGACCCCAGAGGGAACGATTTCCCATTTACAGCTGGGTGGTTCTAAAGTAGCCTAATTAAACATGGACTTTTCAACACGGTGTTAATATTTGAGGTGTATGTATACTGATCTCTGTACTGGACCGATATGATTCTTGTGATTGGCCGAGCTACATGCAGTATGAACTTAACTGAATTCCGGCGACGTCCAAAGTTCCCCTCGCCCATTTCAAACCCTGCCAACGCATAAACTTTTGCACAAGATTAAGACGTCTGCCGGATATTTATCTGGCTGATATGGGTAGATCACCTATGGAATTGTCCGAGTGCGATTAATCCTGAAAAACCCTGTTATTTACATATGGTATACTACACATTTACTCTCCTCCGTGCATACACAAGTACACACATACATATGCATATATATACTCCTAATCATAATTTAAGGGCCACTTCTTCCTTCCTCTCTAATTTTAAGTTGAAATAATTGACAATGTTTAGAATTGATTCTATATTTTATTTCATCATTTCCACACCTGTTTTGGAAAAAGAAATTAGCACAATGACCCATTAGTGAACAGCACATGCATTTAAAGGAACATCCCCCCCTTTTCAAAAAAACAGAAAGTGTCAGATTTGGCCAATCTGTTTTCAATATCGCGTGTGTCCGCCCCGAGCCTGGATGCATGCTTCACAGCGCCGATGCATCGACCCCACAAGGGTACGGAGTGTGTCCTGAGGGATGGCCGCCCACTCGATCTGCAGGATGTCGACCAGCCTGGCCAGGGTGCCCGGTGGGGGGTGGTTGTCCCTGATGCGCCTCCCGAGCACATCCCAGAGGTGTTCAATTGGGTTCAGGTCAGGTGAGCACGCTGGCCAGGCCATACGGACGACTTCATGCTGCTCCAGGAAGTCGGTCACAAGGCGTGCTCGATGCGCAGGTGCATTGTCGTCCTGGAAGATGGCGCCTTGACCAAGGTCCACAAGCGCAGGCAGTGCCACGGCCGCCAGAACCTCGTCCCGGTACCGGACCCCGTTCAGGATGCCGTCAATGGGGAGCAGGGGGGTCCGGGTACCACGGCTCATGCCACCCCACACCATCACCGACCCGCCGCCGTACCGGTTATGCTCTTGGACAGTGGCGTCAGCGAACCTCTCCCCTTGACGTCGCCACACCCGAGCCCGGCCATCGTTAAAGGTCAGGGTGAACCTGGACTCATCCGAAAACAAGACCCGGGCCCACTGTTGCCTTGTCCAGGTCACGTGCTCCCTGGCCCAGGTCATGCGGCGCACTCTGTTGACCGGTGACAGCACGGGTCGGACGGCCGGTCTCCGTGACCTCAAGTTTGCCTCATGTAGCCGTCTTCTCACCGTGCTGCAGCTGATGTTAGCACCTGTTGCGTCCCTCAGCTGACCCCTCAAGGTCACCGCAGTGGATGCCCTTTCCCTCAGGACGGAGAGGGCAAGGTAGCGGTCTTGCTGTCTTGTTACTCTGGGTCGACCCGTGTGACGCCTTTCCTGGACTGCTCCAGTCTCATTGAAGCGCTCCAGCAGTCTCTGGATTGTGGAATGCGACACTTCAAGTCGTCTAGCAACTTCCCGCTGCGCTAGGCCTTCATCAAGCAGAGCGAGGGCTCTCCCCCGCTGCTCATCCGTCATCCGTCGTCTTGCAAGCATGGTTAAAACGAACCAAGAACGGGTCCTTTTTATCCTCGTCTGCGGGCAACTTTGGCTGGAGTAGTGTTCAAAAAGGGCTTGCCTTGCACGTGCAAAGCGAATTTTGTCGCTACCTTGCCTGCGTCGTCAGAGAGACCCTGCTGAAGATTCGACAATTTCGTGCGGAAATTGTCTTCCTTGGGCCGCCCATTGCAAATCGGCAAATCCCCAAACACGTGCCAAAAGGAAACTGCAATGTTGTCTGAGCTCTTATCCATTCAGTTACGGCAACGAATTGGAGAAAAGAGTAAGAGAAAATAGGTTATTTCTCCTTTCAAAAATTGACTCAAAAACGTTCCTGGCCCTTCAATAATGACGTGTAGTATATGTAGCCAGAAATACAGTGAGAAAGAGGTTGGAGGAAAGTTCAGTTCAGTTCATATTGCTTACAGCCCAGCCAACTACGAGAGCCATATCAGGGTGAACAATACGTCAACAACCACCCGTCAAAAGATAAGTCAAAAACCATGCTTACCTTACAAATCTAAATTGCAATTGATTAATCCTTATAAACCCCATTCTTTACATTTGGCGTACTACACATTGCCTCCATGCATACACAAATACACATGCATGCATAGCCATAAAGAGGGTGGGAAAGGTGGAGGGAGGGAACACAAGAGTGGAGACGGACAATAATGGTACATTTACCAAGACTGCAGCAAGGCAAGAAGGCTAACTGGTCTTCAAGGGGTAGGACCTGGGAAATCAACCTATCTCTCCAATGTTTTATACCAAGGCAGCCGGGCAATGCCCTGCTCTTCATGATTTTCAACTGACGTGGGATCTTCAGCATGCGGAACCATAAGTTTGATTTTCCAGTCAAACAGAAGAGAAAAGTCGAGGAACAGACCATGACAGCAGATATAGCAGTAATACAAAACTTACCTCCACTGAATGTGACCACAGCTCTAGTGGTACCCTTCTGTAGAAGCAGGACTGGTACCTGACACCAGCAGACGTCCTCCTGGATACAGTGAATTCAGAAAATAGGACCTGAACCCGACTTTGGAATCTTCATTGTCTTCGTGCTGCTTTCATTTCTTTGAGTGGTCATCGTCACGTTTTATTTCTTGGCTGGAAAAAGAATTTGGATTTTTAACCTGCTCTGGACAATACATTTATTTTCATAAAAATTATTATTGTTCAAAAGCTCAGCCGACTGCGAAGAGCCATATCAGGCGTAAAACCGCTTCAAAACATACAAAACAGCGACCGGAAAAACGAAAAGTACACACAATTCATTCGCGCACATAATCCAAGGACATGCCCCCACACTCCGCCCAATTTATCGCACAGGGGAGATTTAAAAAATACACCTGAATACAAATATAAGCATACATGACCATAAAAACAGGCATAAATGACCTAAAATTACTTTCGCATATCATCTCCCTAGAGCCAAAAATGCACTTAATAGTTAATACATGTACCCAATAATCAATTCTAAGAAAAAGTATGCTAGACTTACACACAGGTGAATGGACCATTAAGGCATAAAAATGATAGAAATGACAAAGCAAAGAAGAGGAATTTTCTAGCACAGAAGGTGGGGATACTATACTGAAAGAGCCCCGGCATCCCCACGGAAGAAAATAATTCGCTTCTCAAGATGGCGTCTAAGCGCTTTAAATAAATTCCATTTACTCTGACACAGCAGATGTCACGTAACTTGTGAAATCCAGAATGACACAAGCCGTATACCTGCACACAAGCCCTGGAGAGGTCTTGGCGCTCTGTCTTGCTTTCTTTATATCAGTCACTGAAACAATTTGCATTGTTGTGAAATGCATTTCTTCATCTGCCATGTCATTAAAATAAAGTACTTCTGCATTGCACTATCACCCTATACGTCATAGAGACCAATGTATGGGTGACCCAAACATGCCATTGCTAGGTGTCTATTAATCTCCACCTTAATTTTTTTTTAAGACTACTACCCTTTCCATACAACAGAGGGGGGAGAGAGAGAGAGAGAGAGAGAGAGAGAGAGAGAGAGAGAGAGAGAGAGAGAGAGAGAGAGAGAGAGAGATTTGAATAATTACATTTTAAAAGGGCATGACTCGAATTGGTAACACTTAACCTCCTTGGACAATACTGATCGATTTGATTCCGTTTACGTCAGCACCCATGGGTGATATGTTCGACAGGAATAACCATTCCAGGGAAGTGGGGGAATGAGGATCTTATCTATCTTACACTAACATCAGCACATTGTGTTAAAATGGGCAGTAACTGAGTAAGGCCAGTCTTCACGTAGCGCACCTCATGGTTCGTATCCGCAAACCGTTTGGGTTGTTATTCCACACACGAAATGAAAATAGAATTTTAAAAAGCGAAATACAAGTGCTTAGAAAGAGGAACTGTCTATAGACACCAAATTAGCGTGTCAGTTTTTATTTAAAACATGGCACCAGAACAACCAAAGCAAGCACTGTGTCTACGGAATTCTGAACGCAGTGTTTGTATGAAAAAGAAATATAGGCCTACAGCAGAGAGAAAGCATGGATTTTAGGTGAACATTCTTTTGAAACTAAGCCAGTGTTACGAGTTGATCAAGGCGCTTGGTCTTTATGGAAATCTATTCAATAAATACATCCTTATGTTCAGACAAATGTGGATCATAAATTTTTTGGATTTTGAACCACGTCTGGTTTTTCTCCTTTTCCGCGGTATTTTTCTCCCCCTCCCTCTTTAACCACTGTCATGCCGCTTTTTCAGCATTTCCACAGAGGAACGGTTTGACGCACAACAAGCCCCGCCCAATTGTTGGAAAAGTTCTCATGCAAAAGTCAAGTTTCGATACCTCGTGCGGGAGGGAAAAAGCAAAATGTTTAGTAGCAAAGACCTTTCTAAATTCAATTCTCATCCAACTGAGATACCAAAGGCCGTTTCTGAAAACATGTAGAGAGATTATTCGAAATGTAATCATGCTCGACAAGAAAAAATGAAATAGTCAATCGAAAAGACACTGTCACGCATTTCAACGAACAGGACAATATAAAAAAAATCATAAATGGCTTTATCAGCGTGTCATCACAAACCGTGCACTCTTAAATCCTGCGATTCTGTAGCTCACCTGGTTATTACAGCTTAAACCACCAGTCTAACCAGTTATAAGCGGGTACCTACCGATGTGGGGATGCCGGCGGCGCTTTCAGTATATAGTATCCCCACATTCTGGTCATTCTGTGCTACACATTTCCTCTTTAATGTCGTTTCTCCTTTGTCATTTTCTGCCTTGTTGGTCCATTCACCTGTGTTCGATAAACTAGTAGTAGTAGTAGCTGAGGGCTGGCTCGTAGCCTAGGCCTTCTGGCCTTTTAACGCCCTATCTTTTTTGTTTTACTCTTTCTTCTTCCGGGTCTGAAAAGCATGCCTTAATATTCATACTTGAGCAAATCTGCTTCAGTCTATTTTTTTAAATAAAATTTTGAATTCTGCGTCATCGTCCAGGAAATTTTTGAATTTGTTAATGCTGTTAGTAAATTTAATTTCAAAAGGAATTTTATTCCACAATTTAACAATTGTTAGAAAAACAAAACGCTCTTGTTAGAATTTCTGTGTTTAACAAATATTTTACCTTCAGCATTCCTTGTTATACTAGCTTGTGGAAAGGAAAAAAATGTTTCAACTGATAGCTTGTCCATCCCATTCATTATTTTGTATACCTGTATTAAATCCCCCTAACCCTCCTACCTTTCAGTGAATGAAGTTTTAAAAACTTAAGCCTTTCTTCATAACATTTCTACACTCTATAAGCAACCTAGTTGCCCTTCTTTGTACATTTTCAATCATTTTTGACTCTTATCAAATACGGATTCCAAACACTTGCGTATTCTAAATGTGGTCTAACAAAAGCCTTAAACATTAAAAATGTATGTTTATTCATGTACAAAAATGTTCTTTTGATAATTCCTATCATTTGGTTAGCCTTATTTGCTACTCTTTTAATGTGCAGGTCAAAAGGATAATTCACTATCAAATGTAACTCCCAAATCTTTCTCCGTTTCACACACACTAATTGTCTGTACATCATTTCCAATTTTCATGAAATACTCATACTTTTAAGATTGATAATTGGGTACACGTATCAAGTGTGCATTTTGGGATTTAGGAAAAGGATATGCGGAAGCAATTTTAGGTAATTAAGGCCCATTCTTATATACGTTTTAGTGTCCTTAGTTATCTAAATTTGTATTCAAGTATGTTTTTTAAATCCCCTGTGCGATAGATTGGACAGACTGGACAACGTCAGGCTCAGGGGCATCTTAGATTATGTGCGCGAATGCATTGATATCAGATATGTGTTAATAGATTATCTTTCCTGTTGAATATCATGCGTTATTTTGAGAAAGTGATAGCCCTGAATGGCCTGATATAACTACGCAGTCGGCTGGGCTTTAAACAAAAATAACGGGTGCCTGATCGCCAGGGTGACAGTTACGATCCGTCTGAAAAAAAATGACCTGATAATAGCAAGGTCTCTACTAGACTACTATCTCTACTCCAACGACCTCGAAAAGTGGGACAAATCGAGCAGTTTTACTTAAAGATTAGTTATTTCGGCAAAGGTACAGTTCAGTTATCTGGAATTTTGCGGATATACATGACCTAATTGTTTCCAGTCTTAATCCTAGCAATAACCCCAATAACCATCTCGCAATTACGTCTGTGCGTGTATCATTGTATGCGAGTACGTATCGTATGTGTGTGAAGACGTGTGCTTATTATTCTCGTAGTTTTAAAGCCTTGCCGATTGTGAAATTCTATGCAAGGGCTACAACAATCAACCCCTCTTTTAAAGAGGAACTTCGGGGCACAATGGATTTGCACACATATTCTTAACGATGTTCCCCTGGCACTGACCATTCCGTCCTATTTATCACAGGTGATTTTAAAAGAAACCTGAATATAAATGTATAAATTACGCTGACCCATACAAAACATGGCCTACAAAAACTGTCTGCACATTTCGTTGGAGCCAAAAATGCAGTCCAATATTATAAATGTGCCCAATTACCAGTCTTAGGAGAAAGTATGGAAGCTTAACGGAAAACTAGGTGAATGAACCAGTGAGGCAGAAAATGATAGGAACAGCCTTTTCCCAAGACTAAG
>JAPXFY010001792.1:30000-32436 GCA_030674185.1 Monoplex corrugatus | reverse complement strand
TTTTGTAGTGTGTAAGTTTTTGTGCTGTTGTTTTTCTTCTTCTCCAAAGCCAACAATCGTAGGTCATGTCTGGTGTGACTTAAGTCATCTACCGTTATTTTCCTGCTTGAACTGATCAACATTAAAAAGACATCAATGGCACAAAAGAAAAAGGGAATTTTTACGTATGGCTGGACCATCCAGAAAACCCATTTAAAGGTGACAGATAGAGTGCAAGCAGTAAAGATGCCAACGAAACTATGCGGGCTGTCTGGTTTTATAATGTAATCAGCCAAATGGAGAGCGCCTCCCGCTTCCAAAAGATCCCAAAGAGTTGCCTAATGTGCGTTGTTTGAGGCAGACAGACAACTCTTATTGTGGCCAAGGGGGAGTAACCAGTCAGCTCGTGCACAGCAGAGACATCTTAATCGTCGTGTGGGAAAGCAGAGAACTTGTGACAATTGCCCAATTTTTTTTTTTCATTTTGCACATTCGTTTACTTATTTACTTACTTGCTGTCCCTGTGCGATAAATCGGACGGAGTAGTCAACGCCAGGGGCATGTCCTTAGATTATATGCGCGAATGTATTGACAAATGTATTTAATTTCCTTTCCTTTTTTCTCCCTGTTGAAGTACTGAGTATGTTTTGAAGCGGTTATAGCCCTGATATGGCTCTAACGCAGTCGGCTGGGCTTTAAACGACAATAACAATAACAATCATGCTTGCGTAAGACGGCAACGAAGGTTCTCCATTTCTGTCTGTTTTGGTCCAGTTTCAGTTTCAATTTGTCAATGACGTCTCCTTGCTTGGAATGAATTCATATGCATTCATGTCACTGGTGCCATGTGATGGAGAAGATCTAAACTGATCATGGCACAAGCCTTGTGCCAGCACCTAAGCCCCATGAGCTGGCAAGGTCCTGGGTTTTGTCTCCTGATAACAAATTGCATCAGTCCTTCAGTAGAATAATCTTAGCTATGGTGTAATGGAACCAGAAGAACAAGTAAACCAAAAAGAACGCGTATTCAATACAACAAGACAAGAGAAGCGCAAATTTTCGGCCAACCGGCCTTTGTCAAGCGCGAATGCACGATCACAAACAGACACCAAACAACGGATAATAACAAAAAGACTAAAACTTCCCTGCCGCCTCGTCCAGTGGATAAAAAGGGGCCAAATGGACGAGGCGGCAGAGAAGTTTTAGTCTTTTGTTATCATCCGTTATTTGGTGTCTGTTTGTGATCGTGCATTCGCGCTTGACAAAGGCCGGTTGGCCGAAAATTTGCGCTTCTCTTGTCTTGTTGTATTGAATAAGCGTTCTTTTGGTTTACTTGTTCTTCTGGTTCCTGTTTGCTTGGACGCGGGCAGTCGCACTTATTTTGGATATGGTGTAATGACATGAAAATATGTGTATCTCATCTTAAATATTAAAATAAACAAACAAACAAACAAACGCACGAACAGAAAGAACTGAAACCACGATCAGCCACTATGTATCAATATATTTCATCAATGTTTAGTTACTGTTATTGTTATTGTTGTTTATTAAAGTCCAGCCGACTGCGCAGAGCCATATCAGGGCTATAACCGTTTCAAAACATACACGATACTTCGACAAGGAAAAAAGAAAGAAAAGAAAATTAAGTACACATATCAATGCATTCGCTCACATAACCTGAGGACATGCCCCTGGCGTTGACCAATCCATCCTATTTATCGCACAGGGGCTTTAAGAAGCACATCTGAACACAAATTTAAGCATACGTAGGGGCACCAAAACATATACAAAAAAACAGGCCTAAATTACCTAAATATGCTTCTCACCTCCCAGGAACGAAAAATGCACTTAATACATGTACCCAATTATCAATCCTAACAAAAAGTACGCAAAACTTCATCGAACACATACATGTATAGGTGAACGGACCATTACGGCAGAAAATGACAGCTAGAAATGCCAGAAAGCAAAGGAACAAGGCAGAAACCAAGAGAGTGACAGAAAAGAGGACATTTCTAGCACAGAGTTTCCAGAAGATGGGAGATATTATTTATACTGAAAGAGCCTCCAGCAATCCCACGGCGGGGAGTGGGGGGGGGGGTATGAATGTTTAGTAACGCTAGACTCTGTGTATGGTAGTACCACAAGTGTGTTCCAGAGAACTTGTCTCCCCTTGTTGTTCCTCGCTAGGGAGTCTTGTTGTGTCTGATTGTGTTTTCTTTTTTCCCTTTTCTGTGGTAGTTCATTTGTTTATATAGAAACAATAGAAATAAAAAATAAGTACAGCAACAGAACACGTGAATGAAGAGAGTGTGCGCTTTGATTTGATTTTTTGCATGTTAAGGTTTGGCGCCTTATAAATATCATCATCATTATAATCATTATCATTGTATCATCATCAGTGGCATTATTATTATTATTATTATCATTATCATTTTTATTATCATTATTATCAGT
>JAPXFY010001792.1:22500-25000 GCA_030674185.1 Monoplex corrugatus | reverse complement strand
TGGGTGGGGGGGTGGTCATGGAAAATCGCTGGTGCATAGCTAACTTAGTCGGAGGAAAGCCTCCAGAAAATTGATATGTTTGTTCGGTTATTAAATACACATGCAAATAAAGAGTGTGTCAGAGAGAGAGAGAGAGAGAGAGAGAGAGGAGAGAGAGAGAGAGAGAGAGAGAGAGAGAGAGAGAGCGAGAGAGCGAGAGGGGAGAGAGTGTGTGTGTGTGTGTGTGGCGTGTGTGTGTGTGACAGAAAGGGAGAGATAGAGAGTCAATACAGAGAGAGAGAGAGAGAGAGAGAGAGAGAGAGAGACGGAGAGAGAGTAAATACAGAGAGAGAGAGACACAGAGTAAATACAGAGAGAGACAGACACACAGAGAGAGTAAATACAGAGAGAGAGACACACACAGAGAGAGTAAATACAGAGAGACATAGAGAATGAGAGAGAGAGACAGAGAGAGAGAGAGGGAGAGGAGAGAGAGAGAGAGAGAGAGAGAGAGAGAGGAGACCGAGAAAGAGAGAGCAAATACAGACAGACAGACAGACAGAGAGAGAGAGATAGAGAGAGAGACAGCGACAGAGAGACAGAGAGACAGAGAGAGAGCAAATACAGAGACAGACAGACGAGAGAGAGAGAGGGAGAGAGACAGAGAGAGAGAGAGAGCACGCAGACAGTATGAAAACAAGCAAACATGATGACCAAGCCATACTATTTATCTCCTTTTATCTCTCTCTCTGTCTTTCTCTGTCTATACATCTGTCTCTGTCTCTGTCTGTCTGTCTCTTTCTTTCTCTCTCCCCCTCTCTTTCTGTCTCTCTGTCTGTACGATTTTCTGTCTTTCTTTCTCTCTCTCTCTCTTTCTCTCTCTCGTTCTCCTTTTAACTCTTTTTTTTTAACTCTCTCTGTCTCTCTCCATCTCTTTCTTTCTCTCTCTCTCTCTCTGTCTCTCTCTCTCTCCTTCTCTATGCCTCTTTCCCCCCCCCCTCTCTCTCTCTCTTTCATTTGACATGTTTTGCATGACAATTTACCTTAGTGCTCAGACCTAGTTCAAGAAAGACTCATCGCATTGGCACAATTCCATATTCGCCTCTTCGTCTCCCCCCACTCCATCCACCCCACCCCCACCCCCCAAAAAAGAAAATTCCCAGTCAGTGTCTGGCAGCCACCTTGAATCTGCGCAAAACTCTATGTGCTGGAAAGGTCAGTAAATGGGAAGTGATGAGGTGGGCGAGAACAAATCTAAAAATCACTAATCTGTCACCACTAGAATAAGCAGAGCATTCAGTTAATCTTGAACGGACTGCCACCCCCCCCCATACCCACACCCACGAAAAAAAATCCATTTTTTTTATGTTGCGCGCTGGGATTGAACTCGAAACATCAGAATTTTCAGATCTTGAGTCTATTGTTCTATGAACAGAACCACCCCAGCCAGAATTTGAAAGAAACTGAAGCCAGCTGGGGGATATAATAATTAATAATAATAATAATTAATAATAATTATAATTACAATATTTATATAGCGCAAAATCTTGATAAAATCAAATCTAATGAGCCTAAGAAATCCATCAATTTTACATGTTTAGACGTATCTGATGAACTTTGTCCCATCCACCTGTTCACCTGTCGGCGACATCATTCTTGATGGTAGCCGCTGATGCATGCCCCGTCAGCTGTCTCCATCCCCTTCTGTCTACAGTCCTTCTGTTGTAGATTTCATCTTTCGGCAACAACGTCCACTTGGCTATGTTCTCTACATAGGAAGTCGGCGGTCTTCCTTGTCGTCTTCTTGCCCTCCCATTTTGCCCTGGGCCACAAGTCTTCATAACATGGCAGCTCTAATGTCTCATAGCATGTCCCATCCGTCAGATGGATGAGTAGGCATACGGGTCCCCATTGCCAGGTGCAGGTCTTCACGCGGGACACCAGACTGATTCGGGAGGCACATGTTCTTTTTGGAAAGGAAGTCTTTCGTGCTTACCGACACAAGTCTGAATGCTGGACCGTCTGCAAAGTACACAGTTACGTGAGAAATCTGTGGCAGGAGAATTGGAATGAACAGACAGATAACAAACTTTTCCAAATCCGCCCTATCCTGAAAGAAAATTTCCCATCTGCTGCAGGAAACCGTAAGAAAGAGACAGTGTTACGTGGGTTACACACGGGTAACACATCATACGCTCGTTCGTACGTTTTAAAAAAATGAAGAAGCACCGTGGTGTATACTGTGTGACGAGCCGTGGAACATCAGACACCTCCTCCTCCATAGCTGGGACTTGTACAATGTGAGACATAAGCACTACACGGCGGACTCCTTAAAGAACCTCTTCCGAGACGTCCCTCCTGATGCAATTTTCCAGTTTTTACAATAAATCAATAGATTTCAACTGATCTGATTTTACGTCTGTTTTAATTTAATTGCATTTTAGATTTGCAAGGTTAACGGTGAACATGGTTTTTAACTGTTGTCTTTTATTTTTTTTACGAGTTGTCGTTTCCTGACGTG
>JAPXFY010001792.1:10000-12500 GCA_030674185.1 Monoplex corrugatus | reverse complement strand
TCCCTCTTTTCTATCACACTCTCTTCGTTTCTTTCTTTCTCCTTTGCTTTCTGTCATGTCTTCCTTATAAAAATTCTGTGCTAGAAATTTTCTCTTTTCTGTCACTCTCTGTTTCTTTCTTTCTCCTTTGCTTTCTGTCATTTCTTCCTACCATTTTCTGCCTTGCCGGTCCATTCACCTGTATGTGTTCAATAAAGTCTTCTAATATTTCTCTTAGGGTTGACAACTGGTGACACGTATCAAGTGCATTTTTGGTTCTGGGGAAGTGAGATACGCGGAAACGATTTTAGGTAGTTTAGGCCCGTGTTTGAGTGTCCTTACGTATGTTTCAATTTGTATTCAGGTATGTTTTTTTTTTAAATCCCCGTGTGCGATAAATTGGACGGAGTGGTCAACGCTGGGGGCATGTCCTTAGATTGTGTGCACGAATGCATTGATATGTATATTTAATTTTTTCCTTTTTTTTTTTGCCTGTTGAAAAATATTGTGTATGTTTTGAAACGGGTTCTAGTCCTGATATGGCTCTACGCAGTCGGCTGGGCTTTCAACAAGAAACACAAACAAAATCAAAAACAAAACAAACTGCAATGGCTTGGCCATGTCCGCCACTTGGAGGATGGCCGTATCCCAAAAGATGTCCTGTACGGAGAGACGACTGCGGGATGTCTGCCCTGAAGACGCCCACTGCTACGGTATAGGGATGTCTGCAAAACGTGACCTCAGGTCCGTTGATAGTGATGTGGACACTTGGGAAGGCACGGCTACGAATCGCTGTGCTTGGTGACCGGCTGAACGTGCAGGCCTCGCCATTAGACAGAAGAAACGAAATCGACTTTGTGGTCAGGCAGAAGAGTTGCAGTTTCAGTGTCAGTTTCTCAAGATAACGTCTCTGCGGTCGGAATGAATTCCCTAACGTCACAAGGAGAGGAGTGGCAGAATGGTTCAGACGTTCGCCTGCTTATAACTAAACTCGAGGTTCCAGGGTTCGCTCCCCGTAGAGGCCTCGACTTTTCTCCTCAGTTTGACCAGAAAATTGAACTGAACGTCTAGTTCTTCGGAAGGCTGACGAAAAGAGTCGGACCCGTGTGCCTTCTGGCTGCGCACGTTAAAGATCCCACGGCAGTTGAAAATCGTGAAGAGCAGGATAATGCCCGGCTGTCTTGGTATGAAAACATTGGAGAGATAGGTTGATTTCCCAGTTCCCAGACCTTGAAGACCAACTGCTAATGTGAAGTCTTGGTTAAAAAAAGTGAATATGAATATAAATTTGAAGCGAGGGAGAGGGGATGGGCGCCGCCCTCGTGGTGCTGGCCCCGGAAAAAAGTTGAGGTCTCTTCCATCTCACTCCCCTACGACCCCAGGGTTATGGAACTATCTAGGTAGGACCTCAGGACCTGGCCAGCTCATGGGTTTATGTGCAGGCTTAAGGCTTGTGCCGTGATCATTCTGGATCTTCTCCATCACATGGCACCCGTGACGTTAGTGCATATGGAATTCATTCCGAATATGGAGACGTTATCATGAGAAATTGAAACTGAAACTCAAACTAACGTTACAGGTGCCATATGTACGGTGATCATAGCGCAAGCCTTAAGCCTGCACATAAACCCATGAGACAGAAAAGTGAGACAGAAAACTCTGGCAGCAATTCCAAGCCACCGGCACCAGCCATCAGCCATCGTATGCGGCGGCTGTTCCATGGACCGTTCCTGTTGATCCTATTTCTAGTATCGTCACTAACGTCTACAGGTCTGTATGCAAAGATGTTTATACTATCAAATAGATACAATCGACGGTGTGGCGGTATGCATATGGGGAACGGTGATGTGGTATTGACGGTGGAAGTGAGACAGAGAGAGAGAGAGAGAGAGAGAGACAGAGAGAGAGAGAGACAGAGAGAGAGACAGAGAGAGACAGAGAGAGACAGAGAGAGAGAGAGACAGAGAGAGAGAGAGAGAGACAGAGAGAGAGACAGAGACAGAGAGACAGAGACAGAGACAGAGACAGAGAGAGAGAGAGAGAGACAGAGAGACAGAGACAGAGAGAGAGAGACAGAGAGAGACAGAGACACAGAGAGAGAGACACAGAGAGAGAGAGACAGAGACAGAGAGAGAGAGAGAGAGAGACAGAGAGAGAGACATAGAGAGAGTGTGCGCGTGTGTACGCGTGCGTGCGTGTGTGTTTGCGTGAGTGTGCATGTGTGTGTACGTATGCATGTGTATGTGTGTTTGCGCGTGCGTGTGTGTGTGTGTGTCTGTGCACGTGCGTGCGTGTGTGTGTGCGTGCGCGGGAGCGCATGTATATGTATGTATATAAGTTTCAGTCCCAACCGTAGTTTTCGAGGCGAAATCAGGAAGCAGTTCTCTAACCCTAAGGTCGCATGTGGTGAAGTGAAAGGGATTAGACCTCACCCTTTATTATTATATTATTTTTTGGCTGGCGGTAGCAGTGAGAGAGACCTTTCTTTTTGCTGGGGCCAGCACTGAGGGCAGCGAGAACA
>JAPXFY010001792.1:0-2500 GCA_030674185.1 Monoplex corrugatus | reverse complement strand
GCTGATTGAATTAATGCGTGTGACTTTTTTTTACAGGTGCTGATTGAATTAATGCATGTGACTATTTTTACATAGAGTGCTGATTGAATTAATGCGTGTTACTATTTTTACATAGAGTGCTGATTGAATTAATGCATGTGACTTTTTTTTACATAGAGTGCTGACTGAATTAATGCATGTTACTATATTTATATAGTTTCAGGTTTACTTAATGCATGTCATTTTTTTGGTATAGTTTACTTATTGAATTAATGTAATGCATTATTTTTACAAAGTTTGCAGGTTTTAAATTAATGCATGTCACTATTTTCATATAGTTAACCGATTGAATTAATGCATGTCACTATTTTTACATATCGTGTTGATTGAATTAATACATGTTACTATTCTTATATAGTTTGCAGGTTTAATTAATACATGTCACTGTATTTGTATAGTTTACTTACTGAATTAATGTATGTCATTATTTTTACAAAGTTTGCTGATTGAATTATTGCATGTTACTATTTTTACATAGAGTGCTGATTGAACTGATTGAATTAATGCATGTTACTATATTAAATATAGTTTGCAGGTTTAATTAATGCATGTTGTTATTTTTACATAGAGTGCTGATTGAATTAATGCATTTTTACTATTTTACATAGAGTGCTGACTGAATTAATGCATGTTACTATTTTTACATAGAGTGCTGACTGAATTAATGCATGTTACTATTTTTACATAGAGTGCTGATTGACTTAATGCATGTTACTATTTTTACATAAGTGCTGACTGAATTAGTGCATGTTACTATTTTTACATAGAGTGCTGATTGAATTAATGCATGTTACTATTTTTACATAAAGTGCTGATTGAAATAATGCATGTTACTATTTTTACAGGGTGCTGATTGAATTAATGCATTTACTATTTTTACATAAAGTCTGATTGAATTAAATGCATGTTACTATTTTTACAGGGTGCTGATGAATTAATGCATGTTACTATTTTTACAGGGTGCTGATTGAATTAATGCATGTTACTATTTTTACATAGAGTGCTGATTGAATTAATGCATGTGACTATTTTTACATAGAGTGCTGATTGAATTAATGCATGTTACAATTTTTACATAGAGTGCTGATTGAATTAATGCATGTTACTATTTTTACATAGAGTGCTGATTGAATTAATGCATGTTACTATTTTTACTAGAGTGCTGATTGAATTAATGCATGTTACTATTTTTACATAGTTTGCTGATTGAATCAATGCATGTTACTATTTTTACATAGAGTGCTGATTGAATCAATGCATGTTACTATTTTTACATAGAGTGCTGATTGAATCAATGCATTTTACTATTTTTACATAGAGTGCTGATTGAATCAATGCATCTTACTATTTTTACATAGAGTGCTGACTAAATTAAGCATGTTACTATTTTTACATAGAGCGCTGATTAATTAATGCATTTCACTATTTTTACATAGAGTGCTGATTGAATTAATGCATGTTACTATTTTTACATAGAGCGCTGATTGAATTAATGCATGTTACTATTTTTACATAGAGCGCTGTTGAATTAATGCATTTCACTATTTTTAGATAGTCTGATGATTGAATTATCGTATCCTCTATTTTTACAGTTTCCCGATTGAATTAACGCATGTCGTTCTTTTTACATGGTTTACTGATGAATTAATGCTGTCACTATTTTTAGATAGTTTAAATAAATTAAATTAAGCGTGTCACTGTTTTTTAAATAGTTTGTTAATTAGATTAATGCACTCACTGTTTTAAATACTTGTGTGAATTGAATTAACGCATTCATTATTTTTTAGATAGTTGTGAATTGAATAAACGCCTGTCATTATTTTTTAGATAGTTTGTGAATTAAATTAATGCATGTCATTATTTTTTAGATAGTTTGTGAATTGAATTAAACGCCTGCATTATTTTTTTTAGATAGTTTGTGAATTGAATTAAACGCATTTTCATTTTTTTTAGATAGTTTGTGATTGAATTAAAACGCCTGTCATTATTTTTTTAGATAGTTTGTGAATTGAATTAAACGCATGTCATTATTTTTTAGATAGTTTGTGAATTAAAATAATGCATGTCACTATTTTATACAGTTTTCTGATTGAATTAATGCATGTCACTATTTTTACATAGTTTGTTATTCTTTAAATGCATGCCTTTATTTTTCCATAAAATGCTGTTTGAATAAATGATTTGTTGATTTACCGGCCGACCAGTTTGCTGTTATTAATGTGATGGTTTTCGTTTTATTTGTTGATTAGATTATGAATCATGTTTCGATTCACTAATTGACCCATCGTTTCTTCTATTTAATTTTTTTTCATGTTTATTCATTTGGTCACGGGTTGTTTATCATTTTTTAATTAAAATTTAACCAGTTCTTTCTTCAATCTGATCGTTTGTTTACTTGTTTATTTGATCATGGGTTGATTGACCATTGACCGAGTTCATTAATGTAAATATTTATTTATTC
>JAPXFY010001791.1:17500-32440 GCA_030674185.1 Monoplex corrugatus | reverse complement strand
TTCAAGTTGCTGTCTGTCCTGCCAGTGTCAGGTGGCTTTCTACAACATCAACGGTGGACGACGGAAGAAGAATCGTGTCACAAATGTGGGAAGAAAGAGTCAATGAACGTGTTGTCATTCTAGGGTATATAAGTTTATGTTTACTGCTTAGCGCTAAACACGCGCGCGCAAGCACACACACATACACACAAACAAACATACACACGCACGCACGCACACACACATACACGGACACACACACGCACGAACAGAAACAGACAGACAGACACACACACACACACACACACACACACACACACACACACACACACACACACACACACACACACACACACACACAACACAAGTAACGACAAGAGCAAAAGAATTCTTTTCTTTGACTGTTTGAGAAACAGAATTCTCAATCTCCAATTTCAGTTCAAAAAGTGATTTGTTTTACAAGTTGACATGCCGATATTGTTAAGATGGCGTTAAGTTTTCACACCATCTTGTACCAGCCTGCCAGATCTCAGCAACGTTTCAGGAATAATTGACAGGTTTGAGCAACCTACATCTTGTGGACACCAACTCCATCTTGCTCTGATGAATGTCACTGCACTGGAGTGATTTCGTGTTGTTGGATACAATCTGTTCAACCAATTTGCTGATTAAAGCCTTTTTTTGTGTGAAGTTTTGCTATAAGGTGTTTGAAAATAAACAAAAATTGGGAACAGTGAAAAATGTCCACTTTTTAACATCTGTAGACGATATAGACACAGGATAAGCTGAATGTATTGTACAGATACAAGGTAAAGCCACATTCCTGGTATAAAACATTGGAGAGGTAGGTTGATTTCCCAGGACACTCCTGTCAAAGGTCAGTCAGCCATCTTGTCTGTCTGAAGTCTGGGTAAAAAAGATGCATAGTGCTGCACTTCGGGGACCCGCTCTCAAAGAGAACAACTCTAGTTGCACATGGTAAATCCACTGTGACAAAAGAAATGAATATGGATATGAACATGAATATGAATATGGATATGAATATGAATATAAATATGAACATGAATATGACTATAAATATGAACATGAATGCACAGCCAGTTAGCAATAAGCAAACATTTTTATCTAAAAGACTTTTCCATTCTTTTCTTTGTTTGCTGCCTCAGTTTTTGCACCTCACCCATGTCACTTCATTATATCTACACACGGCATTTGGTTCTACAACTCACCTGGAAACCCATGGAGACTGAGATCACCATGACAACAGGGCATGAAAAGTCACAAAATCTTTGACGAATTGTGTCAGTGTTATGATGATAAGTAATGGGGATGGTAATGATGCCAGAAAGTTTTATTTCGAATTGAAACTGCGTGACGGGGTGCGTAGTCCGCGTTTGTTTTCATATGTCCTAACTTCAACCAGGCCACAGAGGTACAGATATCGTCATGGTCTCACACCATATGTCCTAGCTCCAACCAGGCCACAGAGGTACAGATATCGTCACGGTCTCACACCATATGTCCTAGCTCCAACCAGGCCACAGAGGTACAGATATCGTCATGGTCTCACACCATATGTCCTAGCTCCAACCAGGCCACAGAGGTACAGATATCGTCATGGTCTCACACCATATGTCCTAACTTCAACCAGGCCACAGAGGTACAGATATCGTTATGGTCTCACACCATATGTCCTAGCTCCAACCAGGCCACAGAGGTACAGATATCGTTATGGTCTCACACCATATGTCCTAACTCCAACCAGGACACAGAGGTACAGATATCGTCATGGTCTCACACCATATGTCCTAACTTCAACCAGGCCACAGAGGTACAGATATCGTCATGGTCTCACACCATATGTCCTAGCTCCAACCAGGCCACAGAGGTACAGATATCGTCATGGTCTCACACCATATGTCCTAACTTCAACCAGGCCACAGAGGTACAGATATCGTCATGGTCTCACACCATATGTCCTAGCTCCAGCCAGGCCACAGAGGTACAGATATCGTCATGGTCTCACACCATATGTCCTAGCTCCAACCAGGCCACAGAGGTACAGATATCGTCATGGTCTCACACCATATGTCCTAGCTCCAACCAGGCCACAGAGGTACAGATATCGTCATGGTCTCACACCATATGTCCTAACTTCAACCAGGCCACAGAGGTACAGATATCGTCATGGTCTCACACCATATGTCCTAGCTCCAACCAGGCCACAGAGGTACAGATATCGTCATGGTCTCACACCATATGTCCTAGCTCCAACCAGGCCACAGAGGTACAGATATCGTCATGGTCTCACACCATATGTCCTAGCTCCAACCAGGCCACAGAGGTACAGATATCGTCATGGTCTCACACCATATGTCCTAGCTCCAACCAGGCCACAGAGGTACAGATATCGTCATGATTCACACCATGGTTATGTCCTAGCTCCAACCAGGCCACAGAGGTACAGATATCGTCACGGTCTCACACCATATGTCCTAGCTCCAACCAGGCCACAGAGGTACAGATATCGTCATGGTCTCACACCATATGTCCTAGCTCCAACCAGGCCACAGAGGTACAGATATCGTCATGGTCTCACACCATATGTCCTAGCTCCAACCAGGCCACAGAGGTACAGATATCGTCATGGTCTCACACCATATGTCCTAGCTCCAACCAGGCCACAGAGGTACAGATATCGTCATGGTCTCACACCATATGTCCTAGCTCCAACCAGGCCACAGAGGTACAGATATCGTCATGGTCTCACACCATATGTCCTAACTTCAACCAGGCCACAGAGGTACAGATATCGTCATGGTCTCACACCATATGTCCTAGCTCCAACCAGGCCACAGAGGTACAGATATCGTCATGGTCTCACACCATATGTCCTAGCTCCAACCAGGCCACAGAGGTACAGATATCGTCATGGTCTCACACCATATGTCCTAGCTCCAACCAGGCCACAGAGGTACAGATATCGTCATGGTCTCACACCATATGTCCTAGCTCCAACCAGGCCACAGAGGTACAGATATCGTCATGGTCTCACACCATATGTCCTAGCTCCAACCAGGCCACAGAGGTACAGATATCGTCATGGTCTCACACCATATGTCCTAGCTCCAACCAGGCCACAGAGGTACAGATATCGTCATGGTCTCACACCATATGTCCTAGCTCCAACCAGGCCACAGAGGTACAGATATCGTCATGATTCACACCATATGTCCTAGCTCCAACCAGGCCACAGAGGTACAGATATCGTCATGGTCTCACACCATATGTCCTAGCTCCAACCAGGCCACAGAGGTACAGATATCGTCATGATTCACACCATATGTCCTAGCTCCAACCAGGCCACAGAGGTACAGATATCGTCATGGTCTCACACCATATGTCCTAGCTCCAACCAGGCCACAGAGGTACAGATATCGTCATGGTCTCACACCATATGTCCTAGCTCCAACCAAGCCACAGAGGTACAGATATCGTCATGGTCTCACACCATATGTCCTAACTTCAACCAGGCCACAGAGGTACAGATATCGTCATGGTCTCACACCATATGTCCTAACTTCAACCAGGCCACAGAGGTACAGATATCGTCATGGTCTCACACCATATGTCCTAACTTCATCCAGGCCACAGAGGTACAGATATCGTCATGGTCTCACACCATATGTCCTAGCTCCAACCAGGCCACAGAGGTACAGATATCGTCACGGTCTCACACCATATGTCCTAACTTCAACCAGGCCACAGAGGTACAGATATCGTCATGGTCTCACACCATATGTCCTAGCTCCAACCAGGCCACAGAGGTACAGATATCGTCATGATTCACACCATGGTTATGTCCTAGCTCCAACCAGGCCACAGAGGTACAGATATCGTCACGGTCTCACACCATATGTCCTAGCTCCAACCAGGCCACAGAGGTACAGATAACGTCATGGTCTCACACCATATGTCCTAACTTCAACCAGGCCACAGAGGTACAGATATCGTCATGGTCTCACACCATATGTCCTAGCTCCAACCAGGCCACAGAGGTACAGATATCGTCACGGTCTCACACCATATGTCCTAACTTCAAACAGGCCTCAGAGGTACAGATATCGTCACGGTCTCACACCATATGTCCTAACTTCAACCAGGCCACAGAGGTACAGATATCGTCACGGTCTCACACCATATGTCCTAACTTCAACCAGGCCACAGAGGTACAGATATCGTCACGGTCTCACACCATATGTCCTAACTTCAACCAGGCCACAGAGGTACAGATATCGTCATGGTCTCACACCATATGTCCTAACTTCAACCAGGCCACAGAGGTACAGATATCGTCACGGTCTCACACCATATGTCCTAGCTCCAACCAGGCCACAGAGGTACAGATATCGTCACGGTCTCACACCATATGTCCTAACTTCAACCAGGCCACAGAGGTACAGATATCGTCATGGTCTCACACCATATGTCCTAGCTCCAACCAGGCCACAGAGGTACAGATATCGTCACGGTCTCACACCATATGTCCTAGCTCCAACCAGGCCACAGAGGTACAGATATCGTCACGGTCTCACACCATATGTCCTAACTTCAACCAGGCCACAGAGGTACAGATATCGTCACGGTCTCACACCATATGTCCTAACTCCAACCAGGCCACAGAGGTACAGATATCGTCACGGTCTCACACCATTGATCCAGGTCTTCCTTGGTCTGCCACTCGGTTTGAACCCACATGTCTTGACTGGTCCATTTCTTTCTGTCTTCATCTACTATGGTCCATTTCTTACTGTCTTCATCTACTATGGTCCGTTTCTTACTGTCTTCATCTCAGGTGGTCCATTTCTTTCTGTCTTAATCTACTGTCGGCCCATTTCTTTCTGTCTGCATCTACTGTCGGTCCATTTCTTTCTGTCTTCATCTACTATGGTCCATTTCTTTCTGTCTTTATCTACTATGGTCCATTTCTTTCTGTCTTCATCTACTATGGTCCATTTCTTTCTGTCTTCATCTACTATGGTCCATTTCTTTCTGTCTTCATCTACTATGGTCCATTTCTTTCTGTGTTCATCTACTGTCGGTCCATTTCTTACTGTCTTCATCTACTGTCGGTCCATTTCTTTCTGTCTTCATCTACTGTCGGTCCATTTCTTACTGTCCTCATCTACTGTCAGTCCATTTCTTTCTGTCTTCATTTACTATGGTCCATTTCTTACTGTCTTCATCTACTGTCGGTCCATTTCTTACTGTCTTCATCTACTGTCGGTCCATTTCTTTCTGTGTTCATCTACTGTCGGTCCATTTCTTACTGTCCTCATCTACTGTCGGTCCATTTCTTTCTGTCTTAATCTACAAGACAATCCACTGACGGCTTGCTCAGCCGTTGTGGCTTCACCTGAGCTCCTTTGGCCTGACTTATTTCCACCTCCAGCGACATGAAGGAGGGGCTCTATGACACAAACATGTGGACATCTGTAATTCAGTGAATTTTCCAAGACAATTAAGTAGCAAGGAGCTCTGGCGAGAGTTGGACAGGAGAAGTCATCAGAGAAGTCTCTCTCCAGTAGGTGTTTCAGCCCTGAACTTCTTACAAGTTTTAGATATTTTAAGAGACGTAAATATTTGTATTTCGGTTACAGATGGACCAGTTTCGGTCAAATCTGAGTCGTATTTTTTATGCGTATTTTAAATTTTCATTTTAAATCGTTCTTGTTTAGCACTGTTCTGCAGACTCATTGGGACTCACTGCTCATTTTATAGAATGACTTTCTGTGGAGCAAGGATAACTCAAGCTGCCTGGCGAGCTGACTACATTCCGCTATGTTGTTGTACAGTCTGCGTCTTCGGCAAGGGTTCATGCTGGGTGATTTCTTGTTTCCATAAGCCCATAGGCCAACCAATACACGATTTACAGGATCTTTAACGTGCGTACTTGATACTCAGCGTGTGCACACACACGACTAGCAATAAAGCACTGGCACGTCTGCACTTATCTTGTTGATCTTGAAAAGTGGAAAAGTCAAATGAAAAAAATCATCGACATCATTCCGACTACCAAAATGAATACCGCAAAGAAGGCATTAAAGGATCGCTTAAAGAAAGATCATTAGTACGACTTATCCATCTCGTAATCAATAACTAATGTATAACTCGCTTTTGGTAGGGGTCGTGGTTTAGTGGTTAAAACACTGTCTAGGACGGGAGAAACGCAGATTCGAATCAGGGATCGAACAGGGTTTATTTCTCTGGAAAAGAGTGGCACAATGGTTCAGATGTTAGAACAGTGACACAATGATTCAGACGTTAGAACAATGACACAATGGTTCAGATATTAGAACAGTGACACAATGGTTCAGACGTTAGAACAGTGACACAATGATTCAGACGCTAGAACAATGGCACAATGGTTCAGACGTTAGAACAGTGACACAATGGTTCAGATGTTAGAACAGTGACACAATGGTTCAGACGTTAGAACAGTGACACAATGGTTCAGACGTTAGAACAGTGACACAATAGTTCAGACGTTAGAACAGTGACACAATGGTTCAGACTTAGAACAGTGACACAATGGTTCAGACGTTAGATCAGTGACACAATGGTTCAGACGTTAGAACAGTGACACAATGGTTCAGACGTTAGAACAGTGACACAATGGTTCAGACGTTAGAACAGTGACACAATGGTTCAGACGTTAGAACAATGACACTATGGTTCAGACGTTAGAACAGTGACACTATGGTTCAGACGTTAGAACAGTGACACAATGGTTCAGACGTTAGAACAGTGACACAATGGTTCAGACGTTAGAACAGTGACACAATGGTTCAGATGTTAGAACAGTGACACAATGGTTCAGACGTTAGAACAGTGACACAATGGTTCAGACGTTAGAACAGTGACACAATGGTTCAGACGTTAGAACAGTGACACAATGGTTCAGGCGTTAGAACAGTGACACAATGGTTCAGACGTTAGAACAGTGACACAATGGTTCAGACGTTAGAACAGTGACACAATGGTTCAGACGTTAGAACAGTGACACAATGGTTCAGACGTTAGAACAGTGACACAATGGTTCAGACGTTAGAACAGTGACACAATGGTTCAGACGTTAGAACAGTGACACAATGGTACAGACGTTAGAACAGTGACACAATGGTTCAGACGTTAGAACAGTGACACAATGGTTCAGACGTTAGAACAGTGACACAATGGTTCAGATGTCAGAACAATGGCACAATGGTTCAGATGTTAGAACAGTGACACAATGGTTCAGACGTTAGAACAAGGGCACAATGGTTCAGACGTTAGAACAATGACAGAATGGTTCAGATGTTAGAATAGTGACACAATGGTTCAGACGTTAGAACAGTGACACAATGGTTCAGATGTTAGAACAATGGCACAATGGTTCAGACGTTAGAACAGTGACACAATGGTTCAGATGTCAGAACAATGACACAATGGTTCAGTACGTTAGAACAGTGACACAATGGTTCAGACGTTAGAACAGTGACACAATGGTTCAGACGTTAAAACAGTGACACAATGGTTCAGACGTTAGAACAGTGACACAATGGTTCAGACGTTAGAACAGTGACACAATGGTTCAGACGTTAGAACAGTGACACAATGGTTCAGACGTTAGAACAATGACACATGGTTCAGACGTTAGAACAGTGACACAATGGTTCAGACGTTAGAACAGTGACACAATGGTTCAGACGTTAGAACAATGACACATGGTTCAGACGTTAGAACAGTGACACAATGGTTCAGACGTTAGAACAGTGACACAATGGTTCAGACGTTAGAACAGTGACACAATGGTTCAGGACGTTAGAACAGTGACACAATGGTTCAGACGTTAGAACAATGACACAATGGTTCAGACGTTAGAACAGTGACACAATGGTTCAGACGTTTAGAACAGTGACACAATGGTTCAGACGTTAGAACAGTGACACAATGGTTCAGACGTTAGAACAGTGACACAATGGTTCAGACGTTAGAACAGTGACACAATGGTTCAGACGTTAGAACAGTGACACAATGGTTCAGACGTTAGAACAGTACGACACAAGGTTCAGACGTTAGAAGTGACAAATGGTCGACGTAACATGACATGGTTCAGACGTTAGAACAGTGACACAATGGTTCAGACGTTAGAACATGACACAATGGTTCAGACGTTAGAACAGTGACACAATGGTTCAGATGTCAGAACATAGGCACAATGGTTCAGATGTTGAACAGTGACACAAGGTTAGTTAGAACAATGGCACAATGGTTCAGACGTTAGAACAATGACAGAATGGTTCAGATGTAATAGTGTAACAAGGTTAGACGTTAGAACAGTGACACATGGTTCAGATGTTAGAACAATGGCACAATGGTTCAGACGTTAGAACAGTGACACAATGGTTCAGAGTCAGAACAATGACACAATGGTTCAGTACGTTAGACAGTGAACAGTGTTCATCGTAGAACAATGACACAGTGGTTCAGACGTTAGAACAATGACACAATGGTTCAGACGTTGACAGAACAGTTATGACACAAACAATGGTTCAGACGTTAGAACAGTGACACAATGGTTCAGACGTTAGAACAGTGATACTATGGTTCAGACGTTAGAACAGTGACACAATGGTTCAGACGTTAGAACAGTGACACAATGGTTCAGACGTTAGAACAGTGACACAATGGTTCAGACGTTAGAACAGTGACACAATGGTTCAGACGTTAGAACAGTGACACAATGGTTCAGACGTTAGAACAGTGACACAATGGTTCAGACGTTAGAACAGTGACACAATGGTTCACACGTTAGAAGAGTGACAAAATGGTTCACACGTTAGAAGAGTGACACAATGGTTCAGACGTTAGAACAGTGACACAATGGTTCAGACGTTAGAACAATGACACAATGGTTCAGACGTTAGAAGAGTGACACAATGGTTCAGACGTTAGAACAGTGACACAATGGTTCAGACGTTAGAACAGTGACACAATGGTTCAGACGTTAGAACAGTGACACAATGGTTCAGACGTTAGAACAGTGACACAATGGTTCAGACGTTAGAACAGTGACACAATGGTTCAGACGTTAGAACAGTGACACAATGGTTCAGACGTTAGAACAGTGACACAATGGTTCAGACGTTAGAACAGTGACACAATGGTTCAGACGTTAGAACAGTGACACAATGGTTCAGACGTTAGAACAGTGACACAATGGTTCAGACGTTAAAACAGTGACACAATGGTTCAGACGTTAAAACAGTGACACAATGGTTCAGACGTTAGAACAGTGACACAATGGTTCAGACGTTAGAACAATGACACAATGGTTCAGACGTTAGAACAATGACACAATGGTTCAGACGTTAGAACAATGACACAATGGTTCAGACGTTAGAACAATGACACAATGGTTCAGACGTTAGAACAGTGACACAATGGTTCAGACGTTCGAACAGTGACACAATGGTTCAGACGTCAGAACAGTGACACAATGGTTCAGACGTTAGAACAGTGACACAATGTTTCGGACGTTAGAACAGTGACACAATGGTTCAGACGTTAGAACAGTGACACAATGGTTCAGACGTTAGAACAGTGACACAATGGTTCAGACGTTAGAACAGTGACACAATGGTTCAGACGTTAGAACAGTGACACAATGGTTCAGACGTTAGAACAGTGACACAATGGTTCAGACGTTAGAACAGTGACACAATGGTTCAGACGTTAGAACAGTGACACAATGATTCAGACGTTAGAACAGTGACACTATGGTTCAGACGTTAGAACAGTGACACAATGGTTCAGACGTTAGAACAGTGACACAATGGTTCAGACGTTAGAACAGTGACACAATGGTTCAGACGTTAGAACAGTGACACGTGGTTCAGACGTTAGAACAGTGACACAATGGTTCAGACGTTCGCCTGCCAATAACTAAACTCGAGGTTCCAGGGTTCGCTGTCGTAGAAGCCTCGACTTTTCTCCTCATTTGACCGGAAAATCGAACGTCTAGTCGGAAGGGGACGAAAAACGAGTCGGATCAGTGTGACATCTGGGCACGCACGCTAAAGATCCCACGGCAATTGAAAATGGTGAAGAGCAGGGCGTTGCCCGGCTGCCTTGGTATGAAAACATTGGAGAGATCCGTTGATTTCCCTCCCCTTGAAGACCAGTTAATCTTCTTGTCTTTCTGAAGACTTGGTAAAAAACATGTGAATACGAATATGAATTTGAAGCGAGGGAGAGGGGATGGGCGCCACCCTCGTGCTGCTGGCCCCGAAACAAGTTGAGGTCTCTGCCATCTCATTCCCCCACGACCCCAGGGTTATGGAACTATCTAGTAGGACCTTAGAACCTGGCCAGCTCGTGGGTTTATATGCAGGCTTAAGGCTTGTGCCGTGATCATTCTGGATCTTCTCCATCACATGGCACTTGTGATGTTGGTGCATATGGAATTCATTCCGAGCGTGGAGACGTCATCTCCAAAAACTGAAACTGAAACTGAAACTGAAACTTCTCTCCTCTCCACAAGTTTTTGAGGTGACTGATGGTCCACACGCTGGTCAGTCGGAGGAGGAGATAAACCGGGGTGCAGCAAGCAATACGTATTCGTCGCACATTAAAGATTCCATGGCAACAGAATATTTGTCTGTGGCAACATTCTATAGAAAAGGCCGCTTGCATAGGTGAACAGGAAAAAAACATTGACACACATAAAGGGAGAGAAAGGTAGCGCGGTACTATAGGCAATGAACTCTCCCCAAAGTGAGCAGCCTGAATTTCACAAGCTAAACCGATTTAGACAACAAACAAATAAACAAACAAACGAAAGAAGGAAGGAAGGAAGGAAGGAGGGAAGGAACGAACGAACTAACCAACCAAACAACCAACCAACCAACCAAACAACCAACCAACCAACCAACCAACCAACCAACCAAACAACCAACCAAACAACCAACCAACCAACCAACCAACCAACCAACCAACCAACCAACCAACCAACCAACAACCTAACAACCAATCAACCAACCAACCAACAAAAGAACGAAAACCTAAAACCAAAGAACAATGTGCGAAATGTTCAGAATCTTGTTTCCGGGGATGTTGCGCTATTCATATTCCATTATGATCATCATCATGGTCAGCATCACTACCATCATCGTCATCGTCGTCATCATCGTTATGACCATCATCATCATCCTGTCATGCTGTATGTTGCAGTGTGTGGGACACAACGAGATCTGTGAGCCCAGCCTGCAGGATGCTGATGGCAGCAGGGCCTGCTGTTCCCGTTTTGAAAGATGCTTTGGTCAGCTGCTCGAGGATGGCAGCCTCGTTCACAGGTGCCACGTCATCCTGCCTGGCAAAAAATGAACTGTTCACAGAATGAAAATGTCACGCGAAAAAGAAGCACACACACACACGCACACACACACACACACACACACACACACACACACACACACACACGCAAGCACGCACACACGCACGCACGCACGCACACACACACACACACACACACACACACACACACACACACAAAGAAAGAAACAACACCACCAACAACGATAACAACATCAATAAACCCATCAACTAACCCTGTAAAATGTGACCTGTTGGGAAAGAGAAATACTTAAACCGATGTCTGTCTACTTCTGATGAAGGAACTGCTCAGAATAACGTGTACTGTGTGAACAAGCAAGCAAACAAACAAACAAACACACAAATAAACAAACAGACGAAACAAACACTAACAACCAAAACCAAAAAGAAATGGTTCATGAAAAATGTCTGTTAACAATGTTACCCCGTGTACTGACATTATCTCACAGTGTGACATTATCTCACAGTGTGACATTATCTCACAGTGTGACATTATCTCACAGTGTGACATTATCTCACAGTGTGACATTATCTCACAGTGTGACATTATCTCACAGTGATTAAACTGATCAGTTGTTGTCTGTCCGCTTGCCTCGAGTGTTTACATTGTGTTCTTTGGTTGAATGAAAAGGAAAACGAACAAATAAGCACAGTAGTAAATCAAACTGACTACATCCTGATCAATAAAAGATTTAGAAATTCTTTCCCGACAGCAAAAAACACTACCAGGCGCAGACTGCAACAGTGACCACAGTCCCGTAGTGGGAAGATTTGGCTGAAATTCAGGAAAAGGAAACAGACCAAAAGCAACATCAAAGTAAATCTGGGACTCTTAAAGACAGATGAAGCGATACGTAAAACATATAATGTACACGTTCAAAACAAATCCAGTGTTCTGGAAGACGTTGGTGACAGTGAGGAACAATGGACAAAGCTGACAAACTCGATAAATGAAGCTTGTGAAGAAATCCCTAGAGTAGATAGAAAAGCAAAAAAGAACTGGATGACAAAAGAAATTCTAGGCTTGATGGAAGAACGGAGGAAGGCAAAAGGAAAGGAGGAAAGATACAGGAAGATAAAACAAAGAAATCAGGAGTAGGTGCAATGAAGCTAAGGCAGCAGAAGACCGACACAAAACGGATCCTCAGGGTATGTACAGACGAATTGAAGAAATTGTCCACAGGAAAAATACATGCACATCAACTGGTTGCTAAAATTGGAAAGATGGTACGCTTATCATGGAAAAAGACAAAATATTAGATAGATGGGGAGAGTACATTAAAAACTTTTTTGAAAATGACAGAAACGAAGAGCACATTATAAGAAAGAACGTTGAAGGACCACTCATAATGAAAGATGAAGTTAGAGCAACATTGAAAAAGATGAAACCAGAGAAGGACCCAAGACGCAGACAGATGCTCAAAGACAGATGCACACAGACAGACGCACACAGACAGACGCACACACACAGACGCACACAGACAGACAGACGCACACAGACAGACTGACGCACACAGACGCACACAGACAGACAGACGCACACACACAGACGCACACACACAGACACACAGACAGACAGACGCACACACACAGACGCACACAGACAAACGCACACACACAGACGCACACACACAGACGCACACACAGACGCACACACACAGACGCACACATACAGACGCACACACACAGAAGCGCACAAATATACAACACAAACACACGCACAACAAACACACGCGCACAAGCCCGCGCACACAAATTTTCACACACAACGAAACACAACACACACATACAACACACACACAACACACTCACGACACACACACTACACACACATAAGATACTCACACAACACAACACACACACACACACAACACACACAACACACACAACACACACACACACACACACACACACACACACACACACACACACACACACACACACACACACACACACACACACACACTCACTCACTCACACACAACATACACGAACACAACACACACAATCACACACATCCCACTCACGCACACGCGCGCGCGCACACACACACACACACAACTCGCACACACATACGCGCACACACACATACACACACACACACACACACACACGCAGACACACACACAACTCACACACACTGACACACACACAACTCACACACACAACTCTCTCACACACACACACACACACACACATATATACACACACACAACTCACACATACACACACACATACACACACACACACACACACACACACACACACACACACACACACACACACACACAACCGCACATACAAACACACACAACTCACACACACACAAACCAGAAGAACAAGAAAACCAATGTAAGCGCGTCTCCAACAAGACAAAACAAAACAAGCGCAAATTTTCGGCCAACTAGCCTTTGTCAAGCGCGAACGCACGGTCACAGACAAATCACAGACACCAAACAATGGATAATAAAAACGGGACTAAAAACTTCCTGCCGCCTCGTCCAGTGGGTAAGAGATGGAATGCCCATGTCATCATGAGCAGTAGTAAGAAAAGGGGAGAGGGGAGGCAACTGTGATGTCAAAAGGGAAGTGAGATGAGTTCTGCAATTTTGAGAAGTGGCCATGCTATATCGGTATAGCCCTGTTCTGAAGAAGGCACAGGGCAAGAGCCAAGAGATAAGGGAGTAGATTGTGCCCGGTGACAAGAATCTGGTAGGCGTGGGAACAGGAAGAGACATGAAACGGCATGTCTGAATTTTGTTACTCATGGTTTGTCGTTAAGACCATGTGGTTTGCGTGTTCCAAGTTTATTTATGAGGTGGGATTCTCTGTCTTTCCTGTCTATGGTGCTGTTATTGTGTAGAAGCCACAGACCTTTCACTCGGATGTCATTGATTGAGTGGTCTGATTGGTTGAAGTGATTGGGGATAGTTTTATCCCTTTGGTGGCGGATATCAGCCAAGTGTTCTTTGAAACGTGTGTCAAGGGTGCGTCCAGTTTCACCAATATACAATTGGGAACATTTAGAGCAGCTGATCAAGTAGACAATGTTATAAGTTTGACAGTTGAAATGTTTTGTAATTCTCATATGAGATTTGGGGCCTTTGACTGTGGTGGCTGAGCACAAGAAAGGACAAGTCTTGCATTTAGGTTTGTTGCATGGAGAGGTTCCCGGAGGCCGGCTGACTGGTTTGCTGACTGGTGTGTGTGTGTCTGTGTGTGTGTGTGTGTGTGTGTGTGTGTATGTGTGTGTGTTTGTGTGTGTGTTTGTGTGTCTGTATATGACTCTGTATTTGCTTCTGTGTGTGTCTGTGTTTGTGCGTGCGTGCGTGCGTGCGTGCGTGTGTGCAGACACACACACACACACACACACACCCACAGACACCCGCAGACACACACACACACACACACACACACACACACACTTCACACACATACACAAACACACACATACACAAACACACACATACACATACACACACACACATACACACACATACACACATACACACATACACACACACA
>JAPXFY010001791.1:2500-12500 GCA_030674185.1 Monoplex corrugatus | reverse complement strand
TTCTGATGTTAATTGATAGTCATTTGTTGGTAAGAACGCTTTTCATCTTCTTGAACGCTGTTTTGGCTTGGCCAATTCTGCTGGCTATTCCTGATTTTCAGTTATCTGGTGAGATGACCGTTCCCAGATCTTTAAACTTATCAACCTGTCTCAGAACTGTGCCATTTCCTGTTATTTTGCATGAGGGGGTTTCTTGTTTTTACACTGATTACTATGACTTCAGTCATTTTGTTATCTAGCTCAGCCCTTTATTTTTACTTTCTATTTCTATTATGTTCACAATGTTTTGTAGGTCTTTTTCATTTTCTGCAATTAGCACGGTGTCATGTGCGTAATGAATGCTATTTATCATATTTCCACCAACCTTTATCTTAGGGCATTCTTCTAGGTTTCTCATGATGGTTTCGCTGTAAAGTGAAAACAAATCTGGTGACAGAACACAACCCTGCCTGACCCCTCTTTTGATATTTTGGAAAGAGCTTATATCGTATTCTATTTTCATTGCTGTGTTTGTCCCCAATATATACTACACGTCATTATTGAAGGGCCAGGAACGTTTTTGAGTCAATTTTTGAAAGGAGAAATAACCTATTTTCTCTTACTCTTTTCTCCAATTCGTTGCCGTAACTGAATGGATAAGAGCTCAGACAACATTGCAGTTTCCTTTTGGCACGTGTTTGGGGATTTGCCGATTTGCAATGGGCGGCCCAAGGAAGACAATTCGCTTTGCACGTGCAAGGCAAGCCCTTTTTGAACACTACTCCAGCCAAAGTTGCCCGCAGACGAGGATAAAAAGGACCCGTTCTTGGTTCGTTTTAACCATGCTTGCAAGACGACAGATGACGGATGAGCAGCGGGGGAGAGCCCTCGCTCTGCTTGATGAAGGCCTAGCGCAGCGGGAAGTTGCTAGACGACTTGAAGTGTCGCATTCCACAATCCAGAGACTGCTGGAGCGCTTCAATGAGACTGGAGCAGTCCAGGAAAGGCGTCACACGGGTCGACCCAGAGTAACGACAAGACAGCAAGACCGCTACCTTGCCCTCTCCGTCCTGAGGGAAAGGGCATCCACTGCGGTGACCTTGAGGGGTCAGCTGAGGGACGCAACAGGTGCTAACATCAGCTGCAGCACGGTGAGAAGACGGCTACATGAGGCAAACTTGAGGTCACGGAGACCGGCCGTCCGACCCGTGCTGTCACCGGTCAACAGAGTGCGCCGCATGACCTGGGCCAGGGAGCACGTGACCTGGACAAGGCAACAGTGGGCCCGGGTCTTGTTTTCGGATGAGTCCAGGTTCACCCTGACCTTTAACGATGGCCGGGCTCGGGTGTGGCGACGTCAAGGGGAGAGGTTCGCTGACGCCACTGTCCAAGAGCATAACCGGTACGGCGGCGGGTCGGTGATGGTGTGGGGTAGCATGAGCCGTGGTACCCGGACCCCCCTGCTCCCCATTGACGGCATCCTGAACGGGGTCCGGTACCGGGACGAGGTTCTGGCGGCCGTGGCACTGCCTGCGCTTGTGGACCTTGGTCAAGGCGCCATCTTCCAGGACGACAATGCACCTGCGCATCGAGCACGCCTTGTGACCGACTTCCTGGAGCAGCATGAAGTCGTCCGTATGGCCTGGCCAGCGTGCTCACCTGACCTGAACCCAATTGAACACCTCTGGGATGTGCTCGGGAGGCGCATCAGGGACAACCACCCCCCACCGGGCACCCTGGCCAGGCTGGTCGACATCCTGCAGATCGAGTGGGCGGCCATCCCTCAGGACACACTCCGTACCCTTGTGGGGTCGATGCATCGGCGCTGTGAAGCATGCATCCAGGCTCGGGGCGGACACACGCGATATTGAAAACAGATTGGCCAAATCTGACACTTTCTGTTTTTTGAAAAGGGGGGGATGTTCCTTTAAATGCATGTGCTGTTCACTAATGGGTCATTGTGCTAATTTCTTTTTCCAAAACAGGTGTGGAAATGATGAAATAAAACAGAATCAATTCTAAACATTGTCAATTATTTCAACTTAAAATTAGAGAAGAAGGAAGAAGTGGCCCTTAAATTATGATTAGGAGTATATATTTCTGATTATTCGTAGATCTTTTCCATCAGTATTGAGCCTTTCTAGCAAGATGATCAATTCTTCGTGTCTTAACCAATCGAAAGCCTTGGTATAATCAACAAAGCATAAAAATAAATCCTTATTCAACTCGACTGACCTCTCTATGATACTTCTTAGGATGAACATGGCATTAATAGTTCCTTTCCCTTCCACAAATCCACACTGTTCTTCTGCTGTTTCTCTTTTGATTCTATTTCTTGTCCTCATCATGATTATCCTTAATAGAATTTTTGTTACGTGACTCAAGCTAATTGTACAATGGAGTTTGCATTCTGTAGCCCCTGCTTTCTTTGGAAGTGCAATGAAAATCGATTTTGACATATCTGTGGGATTTTCCCAGTGTCATAAATTTCATTTAGGAGGATGTTATTTTTTCTATACCAGATTCTTCTAGGGCTTCAATTATTTCTGTAGTAATTGTCACGCTCGCTAAGGCTTGAGACAGAAAAGAGAGAGAGAAACAGAGCTATAAGCACTAACGTCCCCTTTCACTAACTGAATAACGAAATCCCTGGACAAAATACATTTACACAAATTTTATTAAATCACAAACACCACAACATGACGCACCATACATACATGTCACAAGCATAAATATCGCACCACTCAAGGTGGCACCCAAAGACCGACATTGCATACTCTCCAAATCCTTAAAGAAAACACCCCCAAAATCACTTGGAACAACAACAACAACAACAACAAATTCAATGTCAGCAATGAATAAATGCATTCAACAACGAAATTTCTCCGATTGCTCCCATACCTTGCTTCACATATGTATCAACCCTCATGAGGAGGGAAAAAAAAACATCTTCACAACCAAGTCCCACGAATGGTGACGTTCCCTGTCTCACACAACGCTCTGACGCTATGATTTCCAAATTTCCCTTGATCCTGTCGTGGTGGACGTCTCCACCGTCTTTGGCACAACCTGCCTCCTGCCCGACGCCACTTTTCGTCTCCTGCTTCTTCGTCTCCTCCACTGCCCCTGCCCTCGACCTCGCTGCTGCAAACTTCGTCTCCTCCTCTGCCGTCTTCGCCTTCGCCTTCTGTCCGGATAGTACCGCCTTCACCTTCTGTCCCGCCGGTGCCGCCTTCACCTTCTGTCCCGTCGGTGCCGCCTTCGTCGCCACCCCAGCCACCACCATATGACTGTGATAAACTAAAATTATGCCTTTTTAATGCTCAGTCAACATGCAAGGATGGCAAAGCCGAAGTCATTCCTGATTTTATCGCAGATGAGCATGTTGACATTGCTTTTATCACAGAGACATGGCTTAACCCCCTTGGTCACGAACCTATACATGCTAGCCTCACTCCGAGTAGTTACAGGCTTGCTTCTTTCCATCGCTCATCCCGAGGTGGCGGTATCGCCATCCTCTACAACGACTCACTCCATTCCCGCCTATCTTTCTCGCAGTCTCTGCCTTTCTCCCATCCTTCTTTCGAGCACGTTGAAGTATCCTTCCAATCCACCCCTCACCCCATCACCTTCTTCTGTGTCTATTGACCCCCACCTAGCTCTGCCAACAAACTCACACATCCACGTTTCTCTCTGACTTTGACCTATTGCTTGACCACTACTGCCTCTTACCTGGAAATATCATTCTAGGTGACATCAATGTCCACTATGACAACACTCACCGTTATGACACAAGACATATCATCAACTCTCTGTCCAATCACAATATGACTCAACACATTTCTGAACCAACCCATCAAAAAGGTCACATTCTTGACTGGATCATTTCTCGTGATCACCACAATTCCGCTACTGACAACTGCTTAGTTCTTTCTACCCGTCTAACTTCAGCCCCTCCATCTGACCACTCTGCAATTCTCTGTTCTCTCGACATTTCTCCTCCTTCCCGTACCATGCGCACAGTGACTCGACGCAATATCAAATCTATCGACCTCTCCACATTTTCATCTGATGCCTCCCGTCTCCTTTCTGAAAAGTCACATAACCTTGCCGATGAATTCTATACTACTCTCCACCATCTTCTGGACACTCATGCTCCAGCCACAACCCGTCTTTTACCTGACTGCCCCCCTACCCCCTAGCTCACTCATGAGATTGCCTGTGCAAAACGTGCCCGCCGCAGAGCAGAGCGCCGTTGGCGCAAATCCAAACTCACTGTACACAGGCAACTTTTCCAAGCCTCTAAAACAAAAGTATCCACCCTCATTGCATCAGCAAAAACAAGCTATTTCCAAACCAAAATCCTGAATGCCTCTTCTTCAAAAGAACTCTTTACAACCATGAATCATCTCCTTGGCACACGAAGAGATTTACCTCTCCCAACAAAACATACAAATGAAGAACTCCCATTTGTATTCTCCAAGTATTTCACCACCAAAATACAAACTCTTCGTGACAGGCTTGACAGGACACCCTGTCAACCATGCCCACCTGACCCTTCCTTCTCTGGCACACCTCTTACTACTTTTACCCCAGTCTCACAAGAAGAAATTTTCAACACAATCAGATCCATGTCGTTCAAAACCTGCGAACTGGATCCTCTTCCAGGTTCTCTCTACTCCGACTGTCTCCCTACTCTCCTCCCATTCATCACTGACATCATCAACACTTCTCTTCAAACTGGAACTGTCCCAGATTCTTTCAAGTCTGCTATTGTTCACCCTCTCCTCAAGAAACACAATTTAGACCCAAATGAACTGAAAAATTACCGGCCTATCTCTAATCTCTCTGTCAAAACTCCTTGAAAAAGTCGTCCTCAACCAGCTGAACTCTCACCTGTCTGCCAACAATCTCAATCCTTTCCAGTCAGCCTACCGCCAGTGCCATAGCACTGAAACTGCCCTACTACACATTCTCAACAATCTCCTCCTTGCAACTGATACTGGCAAAGTCTCTCTCCTCACACTCCTTGATCTGCCTGCAGCCTTCGATACCATTGACCATGGTATTCTCCTTTCTAGACTTCATCATACTTTTGGCATCTCTGACATTGCTCTCTCCTTTTTCACTTCGTATTTATCAAACAGAAAACAAACTGTTCTCATCAATGGCACTTACTCTCAACCTGCATACCTGACCTGTGGTGTTCCACAAGGATCTGTCCTTGGCCCTGTTCTTTTCACTCTTTACACCTCCCCCTGTCCACCATCATCAACTCCCACTCTATAAAACACCACTTCTATGCTGATGACACCCAACTTCAAGACAGTGACTCACCTGATAATATACAGCGCCTGTTGACTCGCACCACTGAGTGTTACTCGGACATTAAGAACTGGATGACGTTCAACAAACTTCAGCTTAATGACGACAAGACAGAAGCTATCCTCATCGTCACCCGTCAGAAACTTTCTCAGCTGCCTCCTCTTTCTCTCCCATTATGTAACACATCAGTCCCAATTTCTGATTCAGCTAAAAACCTTGGTGTCTGCATTGACTCTACCCTCTCCATGAACAACTTTGTTTCTCAAACTGCCAGATCTTGCTACTATCATCTCCATCGTATAAGGCTGATCAGGAAGTATCTCTCTGTCGAAACAACTGCAAAACTCGTTCTCTCCTTCATAATGTCTCGCATTGACTATTGCAATTCACTCCTGTCTGGTCTTCCTGCCTCCACCATTCACATCCTACAGCGCATTCAAAACAATGCTGTACGCCTTGTACTCAAAAAAAAAAGCTGACCACATATCTCCTCTCCTGGCACAACTTCACTGGCTCCCTGTATCAAAGCGCATACAGTACAAACTAGACACCATGTGCTACAAAAGCCTCAATAACGCAGCCCCCGATTACCTGTCAAGCCTACTTGAGATCTATGTTCCCTCACGTATCCTCCGCTCTGCCTCCGATCCTGACTTTTCGCTTTCCACGCACTAAGCTCAATACCTATGGTCCACGAGCCTTCTCTGTTTCTGGTCCACTCTCCTGGAACAAACTTCCTCTCAGTCCGTCAGCAACCTACTTTTGTCTCCTTCAAGTCCGCTCTCAAAACACCTTTTCTCCTCCGCATAAAATCCTAACCTCACTCAACCCCCCCCCCCTCCCCTCTGCAGCCTGTCTCCGCTCGGAGGGGAATCACATGGTTATAATATATACTCCTAATCATAATTTAAGGGCCACTTCTTCCTTCCTCTCTAATTTTAAGTTGAAATAATTGACAATGTTTAGAATTGATTCTATGTTTTATTTCATCATTTCCACACCTGTTTTGGAAAAAGAAATTAGCACAATGACCCATTAGTGAACAGCACATGCATTTAAAGGAACATCCCCCCCTTTTCAAAAAACAGAAAGTGTCAGATTTGGCCAATCTGTTTTCAATATCGCGTGTGTCCGCCCCGAGCCTGGATGCATGCTTCACAGCGCCGATGCATCGACCCCACAAGGGTACGGAGTGTGTCCTGAGGGATGGCCGCCCACTCGATCTGCAGGATGTCGACCAGTCTGGCCAGGGTGCCCGGTGGGGGGTGGTTGTCCCTGATGCGCCTCCCGAGCACATCCCAGAGGTGTTCAATTGGGTTCAGGTCAGGTGAGCACGCTGGCCAGGCCATACGGACGACTTCATGCTGCTCCAGGAAGTCGGTCACAAGGCGTGCTCGATGCGCAGGTGCATTGTCGTCCTGGAAGATGGCGCCTTGACCAAGGTCCACAAGCGCAGGCAGTGCCACGGCCGCCAGAACCTCGTCCCGGTACCGGACCCCGTTCAGGATGCCGTCAATGGGGAGCAGGGGGGTCCGGGTACCACGGCTCATGCCACCCCACACCATCACCGACCCGCCGCCGTACCGGTTATGCTCTTGGACAGTGGCGTCAGCGAACCTCTCCCCTTGACGTCGCCACACCCGAGCCCGGCCATCGTTAAAGGTCAGGGTGAACCTGGACTCATCCGAAAACAAGACCCAGGCCCACTGTTGCCTTGTCCAGGTCACGTGCTCCCTGGCCCAGGTCATGCGGCGCACTCTGTTGACCGGTGACAGCACGGGTCGGACGGCCGGTCTCCGTGACCTCAAGTTTGCCTCATGTAGCCGTCTTCTCACCGTGCTGCAGCTGATGTTAGCACCTGTTGCGTCCCTCAGCTGACCCCTCAAGGTCACCGCAGTGGATGCCCTTTCCCTCAGGACGGAGAGGGCAAGGTAGCGGTCTTGCTGTCTTGTCGTTACTCTGGGTCGACCCGTGTGACGCCTTTCCTGGACTGCTCCAGTCTCATTGAAGCGCTCCAGCAGTCTCTGGATTGTGGAATGCGACACTTCAAGTCGTCTAGCAACTTCCCGCTGCGCTAGGCCTTCATCAAGCAGAGCGAGGGCTCTCCCCCGCTGCTCATCCGTCGTCTTGCAAGCATGGTTAAAACCAACCAAGAACGGGTCCTTTTTATCCTCGTCTGCGGGCAACTTTGGATGGAGTAGTGTTCAAAAAGGGCTTGCCTTGCACGTGCAAAGCGAATTTTGTCGCTACCTTGCCTGCGTCGTCAGAGAGACCCTGCTGAAGATTCGACAATTTCGTGTGGAAATTGTCTTCCTTGGGCCGCCCATTGCAAATCGGCAAATCCCCAAACACGTGCCAAAAGGAAACTGCAATGTTGTCTGAGCTCTTATCATTTCAGTTACGGCAACGAATTGGAGAAAAGAGTAAGAGAAAATAGGTTATTTCTCCTTTCAAAAATTGACTCAAAAACGTTCCTGGCCCTTCAATAATGACGTGTAGTATATAATTGTATATGCTATGCTCTCTATAATTTTCCATTGCTTTTATTCTTGCTTTTATTGCTTTTATTCTTTCTCCCCATTTATAGCCATGTGTGTGTGTGTGTGTGTGTGTGTGTGTGTGTGTGTGTGTGTGTGCGTGCGCGCGTGCGTGCCTGCTTCAGCGCTTAGATTTGATTTTATCAAGATTTTGCGCTATATAAATATTGTAATTATTATTATTATTACCTCACAAACGCTTGAATGGGGAACAGGTGCTGACTGAATGAACCATGAAAGTAGACCGAAGACTCAGGAATCGGTGTAGAATGATGAATCCCGAGCAGGACGATGAGGAACGAGCCCAGACGAAACAGCTGAGCAGAAGTCTCGTAACGTGGTAATTACTGACTCGCCATCCCACGCTTTGGTGGCCGCCGCAGGGGCAACAAGCCATCATTTAACTGCCGAATCCTGCAGGAAGTTGCTGTTGCAGAAACGCCCACCAGCCGTACTTGCTCCGCACGTTCGTCACCGTTACAGCAGCTCGGTCATGTTCGCCTTTTCGTAGAGCCTTGGGCCAAACACGTACATGGACGACGACTGTGGCGCAGGACACTACTGATTTTTACCCACTACACCGACGAAAATAGAGAAGCAATTCACCCCTACCGACCGGGAGGTCTACGGAAGGCTGCACATTAGCCAAAGGCACGCAGAAACTCTTTCACTTCTAAGACACAACGTCGAACTACAAGACCACTGACCAGAAACTGGCCCTAACCCCCTTAGCTGTAAACCATCCGTAGGTGAGGGGCACCAAACGCCAACTGGCAACTCTTTACTTCTCCAGCCAACACAAGTTGACAGAACTCTGTTCACAGAAAATAGCCTCAAAAGCACACAAAATTTACACGTATACAGGCCCACGTTAACCACAACTTAGGCCACAAACACGATTTGGACAGAACATCTGTCCACAATCAAAATACAAAAATCACGCAAAAATACACACACAGGCCCAGGTAAACCCTAACTGGGCAGGTGAGTTTTATCCCACTTGGCAAAATTCCACACGCTCTTACCCCACGAAACACCCGTGTCCCCAAATAAGAAAAGGAAAGAAAAAAATGAACAAACTGCCATGACAGTAATATTGTCTGGTCCTGGGGCTTTTTCTGGTTTCATCTTTTTCAGTGCTGCTCTAACTTCATCTTTCATATAATAATTATAATAATAATTACAATATTTATATAGCGCAAAATCTTGATAAAATCAAATCTAAGCGCTGAAACAGACACACACGCACGCACGCACGCACGCACGTACGCACGCGCACACACGCACGCACACACACACACACACGCAAACACACACACACGCATGGCTATAAATGGGGAGAAAGAATAAAAGCAATAAAAGCAAGAATAAAAGCAATGGAAGATTATAGAGAGCATATCATATACAATTATATATTATAACAATGTGATTCCCTCCGAGCGGAGACAGGCTGCAGAGGGGGGGGGGGGGTTGAGTGAGGTTAGGATTTTATGCGGAGGAGAAAAGGTGAGTTTTGAGAGCGGACTTGAAGGAGACAAAAGTAGGTTGCTGACGGACTGAGAGAGGAAGTTTGTTCCAGGAGAGTGGACCAGAAACAGAGAAGGCTCGTGGACCATAGGTATTGAGCTTAGTGCGTGGAAAGCGAAAAGTCAGAGGATCAGAGGCAGAGCGGTGGTTCCTCAACGTTCTTTCTTATAACGTGTTCTTCGTTTCTGTCATCGTTAAAAAGGTCTTTAATGTACTTTCCCCATCTGTCTAATAGTTTGTCTTTTCCATGATCTATCATCTTTCGATTTTAAGCAAGCAGTTGATGTGCATGTCTTTTTCCTGTGGACAATTCCTTCAATGTTTCTGTACATACCCTGAGGATCAGTTTTGTGTCGGTCTTCAATTCCTTTGCACTTCGTTTCCAGCCAAGCTTCCTTGGCTGCATTGCACCTATTCCTGATTTGCTGTCTGTTTGCATTTGTTTATTTATTTTGTCTGTATGTATTTGTTTATTTATTTAGTTCTCTGTTTACTTGTCCGTCTGTTTATTTTCCTGTATTTTTCTTTTCGGAGGTAATGATGGTTGTGATGGTGGTTGATTGTGAGTGTGTGTATGTGTGTGTGTGTGTGTGTGTGTGTGTGTGTGTGTGTGTGTGTGTGTGTGTGTGAGC
>JAPXFY010001790.1:20000-32441 GCA_030674185.1 Monoplex corrugatus | reverse complement strand
GGTGACATCAATGTCCACTATGACAACACTCACCGTTATGACACAAGACATATCATCAACTCTCTGTCCAATCACAATATGACTCAACACATTTCTGAACCAACCCATCAAAAAGGTCACATTCTTGACTGGATCATTTCTCGTGATCACCACAATTCAGCTACTGACAACTGCTTAGTTCTTTCTACCCGTCTAACTTCAGCCCTTCCATCTGACCACTCTGCAATTCTCTGTTCTCTTGACATTTCTCCTCCTTCCCGTACCACGCGCACAGTGACTCGACGCAATCTCAAATCTATCGACCTCTCCACATTTTCATCTGATGCCTCCCGTCTCCTTTCTGAAAAGTCACATAACCTTGCCGATGAATTCTATACTACTCTCCACCATCTTCTGGACACTCATGCTCCAGCCACAATCCGTCTTTTACCTGACCGCCCCCCTACCCCCTGGCTCACTCATGAGATTGCCTGTGCAAAACGTGACCGCCGCAAAGCAGAGCGCCGATGGCGCAAATCCAAACTCACTGTACACAGGCAACTTTTCCAAGCCTCTAAAACAAAAGTATCCACCCTCATTGCATCTGCAAAAACAAGCTATTTCCAAACCAAAATCCTGAATGCCTCTTCTTCAAAAGAACTCTTTACAACCATGAATCATCTCCTTGGCACACGAAAAGATTTACCTCTCCCAACAAAACATATAAATGAAGAACTCCCATCTGTATTCTCCAAGTATTTCACCACCAAAATACAAACTCTTCGTGACAGGCTTGACAGGACACCCTGTCAACCATGCCCACCTGACCCTTCCTTCTCTGGCACACCTCTTACTACTTTTACCCCAGTCTCAAAAAGAAGAAATTTTCAACACAATCAGATCCATGTCGTTCAAAACCTGCGAACTGGATCCTCTTCCAGGTTCTCTCTACTCTGACTGTCTCTCTACTCTCCTCCCATTCATCACTGACATCATCAAAACTTCTTTTCAAACTGGAACTGTCCCAGATTCTTTCAAGTCTGCTATTGTTCACCCTCTCCTCAAGAAACGCAATTTAGACCCAAATGAACTGAAAAATTACCGGCCTATCTCTAATCTCTCTTTCTTGTCAAAACTCCTTGAAAAAGTCGTCCTCAACCAGCTGAACTCTCACCTGTCTGCCAACAATCTCCTCAATCCTTTCCAGTCAGCCTACCGCCAGTGCCATAGCACTGAAACTGCCCTACTACACATTCTCAACAATCTCCTCCTTGCAACTGATACTGGCAAAGTCTCTCTCCTCACACTCCTTGATCTGTCTGCAGCCTTTGATACCATTGACCATGGTATTCTCCTTTCTAGACTTCATCATACTTTTGGCATCTCTGACATTGCTCTCTCCTGGTTCACTTCATATCTATCAAACAGAAAACAAACTGTTCTCATCAATGGCACTTACTCTCAACCTGCATACCTGACCTGTGGTGTTCCACAAGGATCTGTCCTTGGCCCTGTTCTTTTCACTCTTTATACCCCCCCCCCCCCCCCTGTCCACCATCATCAACTCCCACTCTATAAAACACCACTTCTATGCTGATGACACCCAACTTCAAGACAGTGACTCACCTGATAATATACAGCGCCTGTTGACTCGCACCACTGAGTGTTACTCGGACATTAAGAACTGGATGACGTTCAACAAACTTCAGCTTAATGACGACAAGACAGAAGCTATCCTCATTGGCACCCGTCAGAAACTTTCTCAGCTGCCTCCTCTTTCTCTCCCATTATGTAACACATCAGTCCCAATTTCTGATTCAGCTAAAAAACCTTGGTGTCTGCATTGACTCTACCCTCTCCATGAACAACTTTGTTTCTCAAACTGCCAGATCTTGCTACTATCATCTCCATCGTATAAGCCTGATCAGGAAGTATCTCTCTGTCGAAACAACTGCAAAACTCGTTCTCTCCTTCATAATGTCTCGCATTGACTATTGCAATTCACTCCTGTCTGGTCTTCCTGCCTCCACCATTCACATCCTACAGCGCATTCAAAACAATGCTGTACGCCTTGTACTCAAAAAGAAAAAAGCTGACCACATATCTCCTCTCCTGGCAAAACTTCACTGGCTCCCTGTATCAAAGCGCATACAGTACAAACTAGACACCATGTGCTACAAAAGCCTCAATAACGCAGCCCCCGATTACCTGTCAAGCCTACTTGAGATCTATGTTCCCTCACGTACCCTCCGCTCTGCCTCCGATCCTCTGACTTTTCGCTTTCCACGCACTAAGCTCAATACCTATGGTCCACGAGCCTTCTCTGTTTCTGGTCCACTCTCCTGGAACAAACTTCCTCTCTCAGTCCGTCAGCAACCTACTTTTGTCTCCTTCAAGTCCGCTCTCAAAACTCACCTTTTCTCCTCTGCATAAAATCCTAACCTCACTCAACCCCCCTCTGCAGCCTGTCTCCGCTCGGAGGGGAATCACTTTATTATAATATATAATTGTATATGATATGCTCTCTATAATTTTCCATTGCTTTTATTCTTGCTTTTATTGCTTTTATTCTTTCTCCCCATTTATAGCCATTGTGTGTGTGTGTGTGTGTGTGTGTGTGTGTGTGTGTGTGTGTGGTGTGTGTGTGTGTGTGCGTGTGGTGTGTGTGTGTGCGTGTGTGTGCGTGCGTACGTGCGTGCGTGCGTGCGTGCGTGTGTGTCTGTTTCAGCGCTTAGATTTGATTTTGTCGAGATTTTGCGCTATATAAATATTGTAATTATTATTAATCATTATAATTTTTTTAAAAATGACGATAATAATAATGATAATAATGATAATAATAATAATAATAATAATAATAATAATAATAATAATAATAATAATAATAATAATAATATAATAATGTGACAACAACAATAATAATAATAATAATAATAATGATAAGGATATTAATAACAATAATAATAATAATAATAGTAATTCTATTTGTATGATATCATAATTCCATATCAAAAATATGCTTTTTAGAGTTTAAAAAGTAAAAAGAAAAGTGAAAGTGTAATGGTGATACTGTGGACCAGGCTTTCGTATACCCTTTTTACCTCTGGTGCCATTTGACAATTTGTTTTAAAAACATATGAATGTATGAAATATGTGTCTTATTATAAGCTTTCTGTTTCAAAGAACAAGGTATAAATCACTTTTAATGAGTATTGATGGAAGACGGACACCGTTACTGACCGTAAACACGCATCTTATGGATTTCAAAGAGATAATAATAAATTTGTTTTAAGATCTGAAAATATAAGACTCTTGGTAAAGCTATAGGGAACAGTGAGCTAGCAAAAAAAAGAGAAAGAGAGAGAGATTGAGAGGAGAGAGAGAGAGAGAAAGAGAGAGAGTGAGAGAGACTTCGTCTTCAAGGCCAAAACAAATACTTCTTACATGATCAGTGAAGATAGGGCAACAAGATCAACAACAAGAACAACGACAACAACAAAAAAGGATATTTCCAATTAAAGAGATTTTCATTGCTTGAATAATACACGCTCACATCCCACTTACAGCCCAGCCCCTCAGGCACATTGTTCTATTTACCAAGAAAGCCAGTGAGACATCCCATGTCTTGTTAGAGCTTTGTTCTTTTCTGTAGACAGATCGATAAATGCTCATCATCGTTCAGGTAATCGATGCATTATGTTTACATAGACGTGTACTAAGCGAATGAGCAGAAGGTAAGGTCGTTAACTATTACTTCCATTGTGTAGGGTTGACGTCAGGTTTTTCACTCCGTGCTTTGAACAAACTTTCAACTCTGCGGGATATCAGCCAAATGTTTTTTTTAAACCCGCTAATTAAAATCCATTCTCAAAACTGTAATAAGCAATCGAATAATGTATCAGATAGCAAAGCAATGTATATTCAGATAGACCCTAGCTGACAAGGCAAACACAATGATTGTTACTGGTGATAAAGGAACTATGTGATAATGCTAACATGAGGATTTAAGACCTTGCCATACATTGTGGGGTGTACAAACCCATACTGTGACCTTGGGTTGACCCATGGAGAAAATATTAGACAGTTTCGCAGGGTGGATAGGGACAGAAAGAGTAGGACATCTACTTGCAGCGACAAAAGATAGATTCATATGGAGAGCCCTGATCAATAACAGCACGTGGCATGGCACATGATGATGACGATGACGATGACGATGACGATGATGATGATTATGATACTGATGATGATGATGATAATGGTGGTGGTGATGATGATGATGATGATGACCGAATGAACAAAACCTGCACGTCATACGTCGTGGGTATGGAATCACCCATGACATTTCCAGTGATAAAGTGTTTAGTTGATGATTCTTTTACACTAAATCAGTGTTTCTCTTGTACCTATCGATTGTTCAAAGATTTCAAATGTCAAAAGGGGGATACCAACTGCACTGACCTTGGGCAGCGTGAAACAAAGTATGATGTCAAACAACATTATGTTAGAATTAAATACATTGTGTGATCAAGGAGTTTTTGTGTGCTAGATTGTGCGCAGGTTCGTGATGTGTGTGTGTGTGTGTGTGTGTGTGTGTGTGTGTGTGTGTGTGTGTGTGTGTGTGTGTGTGTGTGTGTGTGTGTTGTGTGTGTGTGTGTATGTGTATGTGTATTTGTGTGTGTGTGTGTGTGTGTGTGAGTGCATGTGTGCGTGTGTGCGTGCGTGCGTGTATGTGTGTGTGTGTGTGTGTGTGTGTGTTTGTGTGTGTGTGTGTGTGTGTGAGTGCATGTGTGCGTGTGTGCGAGCGTGCGTATGTGTGTGTGTGTGTTGTGTCTGTGTCTGTGTCAGTGTGTGTCTGTGTGCGTGTCGACTACTGTGACGACGGTAAGCGCTTCCGACGTGTTTGAAATAGTGGGAGACAGAATATAAGAGATAGAGGGAGAGAGGGAGGTAGGAAGAAGGAGATAAAAGAAGACAGAGAAGAGAGAGAGAGAAAGAGAGAGAGAGAGAGAGAGAGAGAGAGAGATAGAGAGGCGGAGAAAGAGAGACAGAGAGAGACAGAGAGAAGGGAAGGGGAGAGGAAGAGAGAAGATATGTTTATGTATGAGCAAAAAGCGCTAGCATGAAAACATCGTGGTCTTATGCATGGGTGGATATTAATCAAGTTTAGAGTTCGAGTTTAACGCAAAGGCATGACACGATTATAAACGAGTGAATGAACATAATTGTCTTCTTCCTAAAAAATATGTTAATCTAAAGAACTGTGTGTCCAGACATGTTAGAAAAACTGCCAAGTTTGACATGTGCTAAATTACATTTGAAGATACATGGTGGCTGGTCCATATCAAGCAACACGTCTGATCACATTTTCTTTATGATAACACACTTGACCTAGATTCATTTCCACTCATAAAAAACACAACCTGAAAACTTGTAGAAACAAATTTAATTGATTAAAGTTGTTTCTACAGTTAAAGTGCAGTTACAATGTTTTTATGAGTGGAAACGAATCTAGGACAAGTGAGCTATTTGTTTATGAAAAATGATCAGATTTCCAATTTTTATATGGATCAGCCATTATGTATTTTGTATGTTTATTGCAACAAAAGGGTCCCCCCCCCCAAAAAAAAAAAAAAAAAAAAAGTCTAATCCACACGCATACAACACAGATTTAAACAAAACATGAGAAAACAACAAAACTGCTTAAATTAAAACAAACCAAAACAAAAAAGCTTACTAGAAAACATGTATCAAAGAAAATTAGAACAGTGACATACCTACAGAGAAAGGGCCCAATGGCTTTTCTCACACCCGACAAAATAAAAACCTCTAAACACGTACCAAAAATGAGAACAATAGAAACCACATAGAGATAACACAACAAGAACAATTAAGTCCATTCCATCAAAGTGTGTTCCCAGGGTCCAATTATTTGGCACGTTAGCGCGTCCTCAGGGACTGACAAGGTGCAAACAGCAAGAGACTGGCACTAGCTCATCATTCAATATTTAGTTTGCAACAGGCTGCAAATGGCCAGCTGACAGCTTCCACCTTGTCTTCCCACGTTGTGTGATGGCACCTCCACAATTGGTGTGGGTCCTTGAATTTTCACTTTGTGTGTGGGTTGTGTAAATGTTTGAGGGGATTGGTTCTTGTGAATGTGTTTGTTGGGGAAGATGAAGGTTGATGTGTGTGTGTGTGTGTGTGTGTGTGTGTGTGTGTGTGTGTGTGTGTGTGTGTGTGTTGTGTGTGTGTGTGTGTGTGTGTGTGTGTGTGTGTGTGTGTGTGTGTGTGTGTGTGTGTGTGTGTGTGGTGTGCTGTGTGTGGTTGTGGTTGTGTGTGGCTGTGTGTGTGTGTGTGTGTGTGTGTGTGTGTGTGTGTGTGTGTGTGGTGTGTGTTGTGTGTGTGTGTGTGTGTGTGTGTGTGTGTGTGTGTGTGTGCTACGTGGGTAAAGTATATAGATATTCCAGTGATTATAGTGTATTGTTATGAATTATTGCAACATGTTAACTGAATTGTCTATCAATTCGCATTGGGAAATCTAAAATGATATTTTTTGTGCAACTCTAAATGAAACACAACAAGCAAACAGACAAACAAACAATTCTCAATTATATTCATTATATTGTTTGTTGTTGTTGTTGTTGTTGTTGTTGTGTGTGTGTGTGTGTGTGTGTGATTTATACTCTTTGCATAGACATGCCAGGAAAACAGTAGACCCAGCAGATATAATTATTTTCTTACACTCAGGACAGGACTAGATATTAGAATAGGGTCAACGACCAGGACAAAATGTTCTTGCTCAAAACTTCATCCCAATGGGGACAGCGTGGCATTTACTCAACAGTGAGCGAGACACCCTTTCTCTCTTCAAAAATGTGTTCCTTTCTGCAAAAAAATCGCTAAGTGATCATTGTTGCACTGGTAGTCGTCATTAAATTGTATATTTCTGTTGTGTTTAATCGAAGTCAGTTTTCCAGCTTGTTTGATGAGCAATTATGGAACATCGTTGGATATCATTAAAGATATTGTTGAATGGTCTGAATGAAATTGTTTACTAAACAGTAGCATGCAATTAATATTGTCGATTTTTAAATAAATGTAAATATTTAGAAATGGTTTTTGTGTAAGAATCCTTTTCAATGTTAACTTTATTGTTAAAATGATGGAACCGAAGGAGAAGATGGAGATCAACAGAGCACTTGGTAGTCATATATATATACATATATATATATATAATATATATATATATATAGAGAGAGAGAGAGAGAGAGAGAGAGAGAGAGAGACAGACAGACAGACAGACAGTCAGAGACACAGAGAGAGCATTAATTCTCTCTAAAAGGGAAAAGGGAAACCATTCCCATCAGTACCCTCACCACAAATGCATAACTTTATCCCTGCAGGCCTGTGTGGTATTTACCAATCAGCCAGTGAGACAACCCCTATCTTTACAAGGCTTTGATTTTTTGATACCAAATCATAAGTACTTAACTTTATCCAAACAGTCGATACATTTCTGTTTATATAGACGTGTTTAGCATCAAAATATACCAGTGTAGAAATTGCCTCTATGTTGTATTTGTATTATGCTTGATCGAGGTCAACCTACCTGTCTGCATAAAGAAGAAACATTGAATATTAAATGACATAACTGAAAATGTTACTGAGAAACAACTTGCATAGCTTACCGAGTTTAATAATCAGTTCTGATATTGCAGTGAAAGTTCAAACTGCAGATCTAGACTGACCTACCAAATGGGGATTCTCTCATCTTTATTGCTCTTCTGATTTTTCATTCTGATAGGTAACCCTCAAAATATTACTGTCAAGAACAGAAGAAAAAAAATTAATGTAAAATATTTATTTGTTTGAGATCTTTATTTTATAGTCATGGATGGTGGGATTGCAAGGAAAAGCTATGAGAATCACAAAAACACTTTTTACATGACCAACGGACATAGGACAACAGGAACAACAACTCCAATACAAAGGATATTTCCAATTAAGGAGAGTTTCAATGCCCAGTCAGGACACTCATAGCCCACTCACAACTCTGCCCCTGAGGCACAGTGTGCTGTTTACCAGAAATCCAGTGAAACATCTCGTGTCTTGTGAGGGCTTTGTTTCTTTCTGTAAACAGATCGATAAATGCTCATCATCGTCCAGGTAATCGATGCATTGCTATTTACATAGACGTGTACTGGGCGAACGAGCAGAAACGAAAATAAGCTCGTTAACTTTTACTTGCATTGTGCAGGACTGATGTCAGTTTTTCACTCCATGCTTTGAGCAAACATTGAACTTTGGGGATAAAATATTTTAGACCAATTAATTGAAAACTATTTACAAATCTGCAATAGGCAGTTTAATTATTTATCAGATAACGAAATATACATTTTAAGGAAAAGCAAAGCCATCAAGACAAACACATTATTGCTATGGCGATAGAAGAACCATGTGGTAGCAGAAACACATGGAGTTAAAGTCCTGGCCATAAAGTCTGGATTCGGGAAACTATTGGACACTTTTTCAGAGTAGATGTATACAGAAAGGGTAGGAAATGTACTTGCAGTGACAAAAAGATACATTCGTATGAAGAACCATGATCACCAACACCATGTTGCATGGCATATGATGATGATGATGATGAAAATGATGATGATGATGATGATGATGATGATGATGATGATGGTGATGACGACGACGACGATACTGATGGTGATGTTATTCACCATCACTCTAAATGAACAGTACCTGCACTTTGTACATCGTACATATGGAATCACCCAAGCCAAAAAAGGTTTCGAATGTAGGATTCGTTCACACTAAAATCAGGCTTTAGGTTTCTTTTGCATTCATGATTTTTATAAAGGCAGCCTACAAAAATGTCAAAAGAGGGATATATTTTTTGGTACCAACTGCACTGACATGAAAACACGAGTTGGGTGTATTCTATACTTGGGCAGCTCGAAATGACCAACACTATATTAGTATTTAGTACATTGGTATGATCAGGGAATGTTCATGTGTTAGCTTGTGTGCAGGCGTGTGTGGTGTGTTTGTGGTGTGTGTGCATGAGTGTGTGCGTGCGCATGCGCGTGTGTGTGTGCGTGTACGTGTGCGTGTGCGTGCGTACGTGTGTGTGTGTGTGTTTGTGTGTGTGTGTGTGTGTGTGTGTGTGTGTGTGTGTGTGTGTGTGTGTGTGTGTGTGTGTGTGTGTGTGTGTGTGTGTGTGTAGAAGTCAAATGTCAAGGATCCAGACGAAGTGTGAAGATATGAAGACATGTGTTTGAGATGTTGGGAGAGAAAATAGTTGGAAAGAGAAAGAGAGAGAGGGGATAGACGGTAAGGAGAGAGAGAGAGAAACAGAGAGTGAGGGAAAGAGAAAGAGTGAAGAGAGAGCAAAAGAGAGAGAGAGACAGACAGACAGAGACAGACAGAGACAGAGACAGAGAGACAGAGAAAGAGAGAGAGACAAAGCAGAGAGAGCGAAGGAGAGATAGAGAGAGGGAGAGATGGAAGGAGGAGGGAAAACGATGAGGAGGTAAAAAAAAAAGAGAAGACAGAAGCAGTGACAGAGAGACGCAGAGAGAGACAGAGAGAGTGACAAAGAAAAATGTCTGCGCATGTTCAACACGTGTTAGCAAGAAACATCATGGTCTTATGCATGAAAGTATATTAATCAAGTTTAGAATTCGAATTTAACCCACAGGGATGATACGATTCCGCACGCATGAACGAGCATAATTGTCTTCTTCTTGGAAACATGTTGATCTGAAGAAACAAAAGTGTTTGAACAAGTTGTCAGGTTGTGTTTTTATGAATGAAAACGAATCGAGGTCAGATGTGTAATTATAATGCGATCAGATGTGTAGCTTGCTTTAGACCAGCCATCATGAATGTTAAATGTAATTCATTAATTTTCAAAGTCAACAGTATTTCTAACATCCCTGGGCTCACAGGTCACAGTCATTATAAATACAGGAAGACTAGATGATTTGTTTTGCTTAAGAACAACATGTAAAGGAAAACCCAAAATTTTTGCCATAATGACCACCTGGTTGAACCTGGCTCTGTTATAAAAAAGGCTACTTACTGCGTAGCTTTCATCGGCGATCCAGCCGACTTCTTCAGCGCAACTGCTGGGTTGAGAACTGGCTTCAGTGCGCACCGCCGTGAGCGAACTCACTACAGTACGACTGAATAAGTGAGGAGTACACCGATGGCAGGTTGTGTCGGCCCTGGTCACAGTTAAGGGTGGAGTTCCTTGCGGTAATGTAAACTGCCTCCTTTACTCCCCTCTGGAACCATCTTGCTTCTTTGTCGAGAACTTGCACAATGTCCTTTTCAAAGTGGTTTTGGGTGTGGGTCAGATGTTCTCCCACTGAAGAGGACTCACGTTTGTGTTCTTTTAATCTTTTGTGCAAGTTGCGCTCAGTTTCGCCAATATAACTATGGTCACAGTCCTGGCAGTATATCTTGTATATATCACCCCTGATGTGTCCAATTTGTCTGTTTTGTCTTTGGGGTAGACTAACTGGCTTCTGATGGTGTTGGTGGGCTTGGCGTGGACACTGACTCCCAACTTCCTGATCTTCCTACTGAGAGCCTCAGTGACGCTGCTGACGTATGGCATGGAGACGTGCCCTCTCGAAGGGGTTGGCCGTTCAGTGGAGGGGTGGGGTATGGTTTTCTTGCCCCCCCGGAATGTCCCAGGCCCACTTCAGGTATCCTGACACACTGAGTACTTTTTTGATGTTCTGCACCTCTTCTTCTCTAGCGGTGTCGATAGAGCAGATAGTTTTCGCTCTGCCAGCAATTATCTGTTGAGCACATGGAGCCTGCAGACATCCCAATGTATTGGTATGGTCTGGAAGTGTGGACGTGGGAAATGGGACTTATGAATCCCTGACACCACCAGAATAGTGGAATAAAAACGATTTGGGCAGTAAACAGGCCAATTTCCAATGTTGCAGGATGGTACAGAACTCGAGATATGAAGTCCTGGGTTCACTCTTTTGTCAAAAGGACCAATCAGCTTGCAAAGAATACAACCAAAGAGCGTAAATGAAATTACTTACAAAACTTTGATAAATATTTACAACCAGCAAAACGAAATTGATGATGATGATGATGATGATGATGATGATGATGATGATGATGATGATGATGGTGGTGGTGGTGGTGGTAGTGATGGTGATGATGGTGATGATGGTGACGATAGTAATGATAATGTGATAATAATTACAACAACAAAAATATGATAGTAATGATAATAATAATAATAATACTGATAAAAAAAAAATGACGATAATAATAATAATGATAATAATGATTAAAATAATAATAATAATAATAATAATAATAATGTGATAACAATGATGATAATAATAATAATAATAATAATAATGATAAGGATATTAATAACAATAATAATAATAATAATAATAATAATAATAATAATAATAATAGTAATTCCATTTGTATGATATCATAATTCTATATCAAAATATGTTTTTTAGAGTTTAAAAAGTAAAAAGAAAAGTGAAAGTGTAATGGTGATACTGTGGACCAGGCTTTCGTATACCCTTTTTACCTCTGGTGCCATTTGACAGTTTGTTTTAAAAAGATATGAATGTATAAAATATGTGTCTTATTATAAGCTTTCTGTTTCAAAGAACAAGGTATAAATCACTTTTAATGAGTATTGATGGAAGACGGACACTGTTACTGACCGTAAACACGCATCTTATGGATTTCAAAGAGATAATAATAAATTTGTTTTAAGATCTGAAAATATAAGACTTTTGGTAAAGCTATAGGGAACAGTGAGCTAGCAAAAGAGAGAGAGAGAGAGAGAGAGAGAGAGAGAGAGAGAGAGGAGAGAGAGTGAGAGAGAGAGAGAGAAAGAGAGAGAGTGAGAGAGACTTCGTCTTCAAGGCCAAAACAAATACTTCTTACATGATCAGTGAAGATAGGGCAACAAGAACAACAACAAGAACAACGACAACAAAAAAAGGATATTTCCAATTAAAGAGATTTTCATTGCTTGAATAATACACGCTCACATCCCACTTACAGCCCAGCCCTCAGGCACATTGTTCTATTTACCAAGAAAGCCAGTGAGACATCCCATGTCTTGTTAGAGCTTTGTTCTTTTCTGTAGACAGATCGATAAATGCTCATCATCGTTCAGGTAATCGATGCATTATGTTTACATAGACGTGTACTAAGCGAATGAGCAGAAGGTAAGGTCGTTAACTATTACTTCCATTGTGTAGGGTTGACGTCAGGTTTTTCACTCCATGCTTTGAACAAACTTTCAACTCTGCGGGATATCAGCCAAATGTTTTTTTAAACCCGCTAATTAAAATCCATTCTCAAAACTGTAATAAGCAATCGAATAATGTATCAGATAGCAAAGCAATGGATATTCAGGTAGACCCTAGCTGTCAAGGCAAA
>JAPXFY010001790.1:12500-17500 GCA_030674185.1 Monoplex corrugatus | reverse complement strand
TTCCGCAATGGCAAATCTAAAATGATCATTTTTATGTAGACCTCTGAAAACAAACAAGCAAACAAACAAACGAACAAACAAACATGCAAATAAACATACAAACAAACAGAAAAATTATTTATTAAGTTATATAATTTCCAGTTTGATTTATATGCAAACTATTGATGTTGTTTAGATTGAAAAGATATTTATTTGTTTGAGATCTTTATTTTATAGTCATGGATGGTGGGATCCAAAGGAAAAGCTATGAGAATCACAGAAACATTTCTAACATTACTAGCGAACATAGGACAACAGGAACCACAATTCCAATACAAAGGATATTTCCAATTAAGGAGAGTTTCAATGCCCAATCAGGACGCTCATAGCCCACTTACAACTCTGCCCCTGAGGCACAGTGTGCTGTTTACCAGAAAGCCAGTGAGACATCTAGTGTCTTGTGAGGGCTTTGTTTCTTTCTGTAGACAGATCAATAAATGCTCATCATCGTCCATGTAATCGATGCATCACTATTTACTTAGACGTGCACTGTGCGAATGAGCAGAAACGAAAATAAGCTCGTTAACTTTTACTTGAATTGTGCAGGACTGATGTCAGCTTTTCACTCCATGCTTTGAGCAAACATTGAACTTTGGGGATAAAATATTTTAGACCAATTAATTGGAAACTATTTACAAATTTGCAATGGTCAGTTTAATAATTTATCAGATAACGAAGTATGAATGTTAAGGAAAAGCAAAACCATCAAGACAAACACATTATTCTTATAGTGATAGAAGAACCACGTGGTAGCAAAAATATATGGATTTAATGTCCTGGCCATAAAGTGTGGAATCGGGAAATTATTGGACAGTTTTGCAGAGTAGATGTATACAGAAAGGGTAGGAAATGTACTTGCAATGACAAAAAGATACATTCGTATGAAGAACCATGATCACCAACACCATGTTGCATGGCATATGATGATGATGATGATGATGAAAATGATAATGATGATGATGATGACGATGATGATGATGATGGTGATGATGACGACGACGATACTGATAGTGATGTTGATCACCATCACTCTAAATGAACAATACCTGCACTTTGTATATCGTGCATATGGAATCACCCAAGCCAAAAAAGGTTTCGAATGTAGGATTCGTTCACACTAAAATCAGGCTTTAGGTTTCTTTTGTATTCATGATTTTTATAAAGGCAGCCTACAAAAATGTCAAAAGAGGGATATATTTTTTGGTACCAACTGCATTGACATGAAAACACGAGTTGGGTGTATTGTATACTTGGGCAGCACGAAATGACCAACATTATATTAGCATTTAGTACATTGGTATGATCAGGGAATGTTCATGTGTTAGCTTGTGTGCAGGCGTGTGTGGTGTGGTTTGTGGTGTGTGTGCATGAGTGTGTGCGTGCGCGTGAGCGTGCGCGTATGTGTGTGCGTGTACGTGTGCGTGTGAGTGCGTACGTGTGTTTGTGGTGTGTGTGCATGAGTGTGTGCGTGCGCGTGTGCGTGTGTGTGTGTGTGCGTGTACGTGTGCGTGCGCGTGCGTACGTGTGTGTGTGTGTGTGTGTTTGTGTGTGTGTGTGTGTGTGTTTGTGTGTGTGTGTGTGTGTGTGTGTGTGTGTGTGTGTGTGTGTGTGTGTGTGTGTGTATGTAGAAGTCAAATGTCAAGGATCCAGACGAAGTGTAAAGATATGAAGACATGTGTTTGAGATGTTGGGAGAGAAAATAGTTGGAAAGAGAAAGAGAGAGAGGGGGTAGACGGTAAGGAGAGAGAGAGAAACAGAGAGTGAGGGAAAGAGAAAGAGTGAAGAGAGAGCAAGAGAGAGAGAGAGAGACAGACAGACAGACAGAGACAGACAGACAGACAGAGACAGACAGAGACAGACAGAGACAGAGACAGAGAGACAGAGAAAGAGAGAGAGACAAAGCAGAGAAAGCGAAGGAGAGATAGAGAGAGGGAGAGATGAAAGGAGGAGGGAAAACGATGAGGAGGTAAAAAAAAAGAGGAGACAGAAGCAGAGACAGAGAGACGCAGAGAGAGACAGAGAGAGTGACAAAGAAAAATGTCTGCGCATGTTCAACACGTGTTAGCAAGAAACATCATGGTCTTATGCATGAAAGGATATTAATCAAGTTTAGAATTCGAATTTAACCCACAGGGATGATACGATTCCGCACGCATGAACGAGCATAATTGTCTTCTTCTTGAAAACATGTTGATCTGAAGAAACAAAAGTGTTTGAACAAGTTGTCAGGTTGTGTTTTTATGAACGAAAACGAATCGAGGTCAGATGTGTAATTATAATGCGATCAGATGTTTAGCTTGCTTTAGACCAGCCACCATGAATGTTAAATGTAATTCATTAATTTTCAAAGTCAACAGTATTTCTAACATCCCTGGGCTCACAGGTCACAGTCATTATAAATACAGGAAGTTTAGATGATTTGTTTTGCTTAAGAACAACATGTAAAGGAAAACCCTAAATTTTGACATAATGACTACCTGGTTGAACCTGGCTCTGTTACAAAAAAGGCTACTTACTGCGTAGCTTTCATCGGCGATCCAGCCGACTTCTTCAGCGCAACTGCTGGGTTGAGAACTGGCTTCAGTGCGCACTGCCGTGAGCGAACTCACTACAGTACGACTGAATAAGTGAGGAGTACACCGATGGCAGGTTGTGTCGGCCCTGGTCACGGTTAAGGGTGGGGTTCCTTGCGGCAATGTACTTTTACTCCCCTCTGGAACCATCTTGCTTCTTTGTCGAGAACTTGCACATTGTCCTTTTCAAAGTGGTTTTGGGTGTGGGTCAGATGTTCTCCCACTGGAGAGGACTCACGTTTGTGTTCTTTTAATCTTTTGTGCAAGTTGCGCTCAGTTTCGCCAATATAACTATGGTCACAGTCCTGGCAGTATATCTTGTATATATCACCCCTGATGTGTCCAATTTGTCTGTTTTGTCTTTGGGGTAGACTAACTGGCTTCTGATGGTGTTGGTGGGCTTGGCGTGGACACTGACTCCCAACTTCCTGATCTTCCTACTTAGAGCCTCAGTGACGCCGCTGACGTATGGCATGGAGACGTGCCCTCTCGAAGGGGTTGGCCATTCAGTGGAGGGGTGGGGTATGGTTTTCTTGCCCCCCGGAATGTCCCAGGCGCACTTCAGGTATCATGACACTCTGAGTACTTTTTTGATGTACTGCACCTCTTCTTCTCTAGCGGTGTCGATAGAGCAGATAGTCTTCGCTCTGCCAGCAATTATCTGTTGAGCACATGGAGCCTGCAGACATCCCAATGTATTGGTATGGTCTGGAAGTGTGGACGTGGGAAATGGGACTTATGAATCCCTGACACCACCAGAATAGTGGAATAAAAATGATTTGGGCAGTAAACAGGCCAATTTCCAATGTTGCAGGATGGTACAGAACTCGAGATATGAGGTCCTGGGTTCACTCTTTTGTCAAAAGGACCAATCAGCTTACAAAGAATACAACCAAAGAGCATAAATGAAATTACTTACAAAACTTTGATAAATATTTACAACCAGCAAAACGAAATTGATGATGATGATGATGATGATGATGATGATGATGATGATGATGATGATGATGATGATGATGATGATGGTGGTGGTGGTGGTGGTGGTAGTGATGGTGATGATGGTGATGATGGTGATGATAGTAATGATAATGTGATAATAATTACAACAACAACAATATGATAGTAATGATAATAATAATAATAATAATGATAAAAAAAATGATGATAATAAAAATAATGATAATAATGATAATAATAATCATAATAATAATAATAATAATGTGACAACAATGATGATAATAATAATAATAATAATAATGATAAGGATATTAATAACAATAATAATAATAATAATAATAATAATAATAATAATAATAATAATAATAATAATAATAATAATAGTAATTCCATTTGTATGATATCATAATTCTATATCAAAATATGTTTTTTAGAGTTCAAAAAGTAAAAAGAAAAGTGAAAGTGTAATGGTGATACTGTGGACCAGGCTTTCGTATACCCTTTTTACCTCTGGTGCCATTTGACAGTTTGTTTTAAAAAGATATGAATGTATAAAATATGTGTCTTATTATAAGCTTTCTGTTTCAAAGAACAAAGTATAAATCACTTTCAATGAGTATTGATGGAAGACAGACACTGTTACTGACCGTAAACACGCATCTTATGGATTTCAAAGAGATAATAATAAATTTGTTTTAAGATCTGAAAATATAAGACTCTTGGTAAAGCTATAGGGAACAGTGAGCTAGCAAAAGAGAGAGAGAGAGAGAGAGAGAGAGAGAGAGAGAGAGAGAGAGAGAGAGAGTGAGAGAGAGAGAGAGAAAGAGAGAGAGTGAGAGAGACTTCGTCTTCAAGGCCAAAACAAATACTTCTTACATGATCAGTGAAGATAGGGCAACAAGAACAACAACAAGAACAACGACAACAAAAAAAGGATATTTCCAATTAAAGAGATTTTCATTGCTTGAATAATACACGCTCACATCCCACTTACAGCCCAGCCCCTCAGGCACATTGTTCTATTTACCAAGAAAGCCAGTGAGACATCCCATGTCTTGTTAGAGCTTTGTTCTTTTCTGTAGACAGATCGATAAATGCTCATCATCGTTCAGGTAATCGATGCATTACTGTTTACATAGACGTGTACTAAGCGAATGAGCAGAAACGAGGGTAAGGTCGTGAACTATTACTTCCATTGTGCAGGGTTGACGTCAGGTTTTTCACTCCATGCTTTGAACAAACTTTCAACTCTGCGGGATATCAGCCAAATGTTTTTAAACACACCAATTAAAATCCATTCTCAAAAACTATAATGAGCAATTGAATAATGTATCAGATACCAAAGCAATGGATATTTAGGTAGACCATAGCTGTCAAGGCAAACAAATGTGACCTCCCACCACAAAATCAGCCTTAACTAGCATTTTGGGC
>JAPXFY010001790.1:0-7500 GCA_030674185.1 Monoplex corrugatus | reverse complement strand
CCACCAACGCATAATTTTATCCCTGTAGGCACTGTGTGGTATTTACCAATCAGCCAGTGAGACAACTCCTATCTTTGTAACACTTTGATTCTTTTTGACACCACATCAGAATTACTTAACTTCATCCAAACAGTCGATACATTTCTGTTTATATAGACGTGTTTAACATAAAAATATACCAGTGTAGAAATAGTCTCTATGTTGTATTTGTGTTATGCTTGATCAAGGTCAACCTGCCTGTCTGCATAAAGAAGAAACATTGAATATTAAGTGAAATCACTGAAAATGTTATTGAGAAACTTGCATAGTTTACCGAGTTTATTAATCAGTTCGGATATTGTAATGAAAGTTCAAACTCAGATCTAGGTGACCTACCAAATGGGGATTCTCTCATCTTTATTGCTTTTCTGATTTTTCATTCTGATAGGTACATACATACATACATACAAACATACATACATACACAGATACATACATACACATATACACACACGTACATATATACATACATACATTCATGTTCATATATACATACATGCTTACATACGTACATACATACATATATACATGCATGCATACATACATACATGCACACACACACACATACATACATACATACATGACTGATTAAACATGATTTTTTTTTGTTGCAACAACTGGGCATCAACAACAATTACTAAAAAAATACTACAGGCATAATCCACACACAGACATCACAGATTTAAACGAAACATGAGAAAACAACATACTTATTTGAATTAACATGAAACGAAACAAAACAAGACTAAACTTAACAAAACAAAGGAACAAAATAAAAAACTAGGAAAACATACCTAAACCAAACTACAACAGCGACACACTTACAAAGGAAAGCTCAATAACGCTTCCTACGCCTAGCAAAATAAAAACCTCTTAACACACACCGAAAATGACAACAATAGAAACCACATAGAGATAACACAACAAGAACAATTAAGTCCATTCCATCAGAGTGTGTTCCCAGGGTCCAATTATTTGGCACGTTAGCCCGTCCTCAGGGACTGCCGAGGTGCAAACGGCCAGAGACTGGCACTAGCTCATCATTCAATATTTAGTTTGCAACAGGCTGAAAATGGCCAGCTGACAGCTTCCACCTTGTCTTCCCACGTTGTGTGATGGCACCTCCACAATTGATGTGGGTGTGGGTCCTTGAATTTTGACATTGTGTATGGGTTGTGTAAATGTTTGATGGGATTGGTTATTGTGAATGTGTTTGTTGGGGAAGATGACTGTGGATGTGTGTGTGTGTGTGTGTGTGGTGTGTGTGTGTGTGTGTGTGTGTGTGGTGTGTGTGTGTGTGTGTGTGTGTGTGTGTGTGTGTGTGTGTTTGTGTATGTGTGTGTGTGTGTGTGTGTGTGTATGTGTGTGTGTGTGTGTGTGTGCGCGCGTAAAGTAATATATAATTATTCATAGTGCATTATACGTGTATTGTTATGAATTATTGAGATAGGCAATCTGGAATTTCTGTCCATTTCCGCAATGGCAAATCTAAAATGATCATTTTTATGTAGACCTCTGAAAACAAACAAGCAAATAAACATACAAACAAACAGAAAAATTATTTATTAACTTATACAATTTCCAGTTTGATTTATATGCAAACCACTGATGTTGTTTAGATTGAAAATATATTTATTTGTTTGAGATTTGATTTTATAGTCATGGATGGTGGGATCGCAAGGAAAAGCTATGAGAATCACAGAACGCTTCTCACGTGACCAGCGAACATAGGACAACAAGAACAACAACTCCAATACAAAGGATATTTCCAATTAAGGAGAGTTTCAATGCCCAATCAGGACGCTCATAGCCCACTCACAACTCTGCCCCTGAGGCACAGTGTGCTGTTTAACAGAAAGCCAGTGAAACATTTCGTGTCTTGTGAGGGCTTTGTTTCTTTCTGTAGACAGATCGATAAATGCTCATCATCGTTTAGGTAATCGATGCATTACTATTTACATAGACGTGCACTGGACGAATGAGCAGAACTGAAAATAAGCTCGTTAACTTTTACTTGCATTGTGCAGGACTGATGTCAGTTTTTCACTCCATGCTTTGAGCAAACATTCAACTTTGGGGATAAAATATTTTAGACCAATTAATTGAAGACTATTTACAAATTTGCAATGGGCAGTTTAATAATTTATCACATAACGAAGTATGAATGTTAAGGAAAAGCAAAACCATCAACACAAACACATTATTCCTATAGCGATAGAAGAACCATGTGGCAGCAGAAACATACGGATTTAAAGTCCTGGCCATAAAATGTGGAATCGGGAAATTATTGGACAATTTTGCAGAGTACATGTATACAGAAAAGGTAAAAGGTGTACTTGCAGTGACAAAAAGATACGTTCGTATGAAGAACCAACACCATGTGGCATGGCATATGATGATGATGATGATGATGATGATGATGATGATGATGATGATGATGATGATGATGATGATGATGATGATGATGATGATGATGATGACGACGATGACGACGACGATGATGATGATGGTGATGATGATGATGATGACGATGACGACGGTGATGATGGTGATGATGTTGATCACCATCACTCTGAATGAACTGTACCTGCTCTTTGTACATCGTGCATATGGAATCACCCAAGGCATAGAAGGTATTTTACTTTACTTTACTTTTTCCTTCCGCTTGTACCGGTGGGCGTCGCAGGGAGATATAGTCGTCTGTCAGCAGCAAGGCGGGTGGCCTGGAGAAGGGACATCTCGTGAGCTCTGAGGGTGTCTGCCACGGAGTCGCACCATCGTCGTCTTGGTCTTCCTCTGGCTCTCCAGCCAGAGTATCTGGTGTTGTATGCCCGAAGATCTGGATGGTTTAGGGGCATACGTGTGAGGTGTCCGAACCACTTGATCCTCATATGTTCGATGTGTTGTAGGATTGGTGTTGCTCCTACCATGTCTCGTATCACCTCATTTCTGATCTTGTCCCGCCTTGTCTTGTTTACTGCTTTCGTCAGGCATTTCATTTCACAGGTGACCAGTTTTTTCTCGAGGATTTTAGTTAGGGCACTGGTATGTCAGTTTCGCCTTAGTGCTGGTGGGAATGCTGGGGTGTTTCAGGAGAGGGGCAAGTTGGTAGCTGACTGCGTTGGCTCTCTGGCATCTGGACTCGATTTCTCTGTCTAGTTTGCCATTTTCAGTGAAGATGCTGCCCAGGTATTTAAATTCACTGGCTTGCTTCAACTTCCAGTTGAAGCAAGGCATAGAAGGTGTAGGATTCTTTCACACTAAAATCAGGCTTTTGGTTTCTTTTGTATTCATGGTTATTATAAAGGCAGCCTACAAAAATGTCAAAAGAGGGATACATTCTTTGATACCAGCTGCACTGACATGAAAGCACGAGTTGGGTGTATTCTATACTTGGGCAGCTCGAAATGACCAACACTATATTAGTATTTAGTACATGGGCATGAGCAGGGAACGTTCATGTGTTAGCTTGTGTGCAGGCGTGCGTGGTGTGTTTGTGGTGTGCGTGCGTGAGTATAATAATAATAATAATAATAATAATGTTTATTTGTATAGCGCATATTCCATATAAAAACATGCTCACCAGCGCTTTACATTTCGCAAGAAAGGCAAAAGGTGATAATAAAATGTTCACAATTACATACACAATAAGATAACAACAAACATTAAAGCTATACAAGTAAGAAGACACATACGAAACCACAGAATATTAAAATTTAAACACTGACTTATGTAATGAAGAAAGATTAACAGATTTTTCATATGAATAAAGAGGCATACTGTGTTTATATATTGCTGCGTGTGTGTGCTTGCGTACGTGTGTGTGTACATGTGTGTGTGCGTGCGTGTGCGTTGCTGTGCGCGTGTGTTTGTAAGAATGTGTGTGTGTGTGTGTGTGTGTGTGTGAGAGAGAGAGAGAGAGAGAGAGAGAGAGAGAGAGTGTGTGTGTGTGTGTGTGTGTGTGCGTGTGCTATGTTTGCATGCGTGTGTGTGTGTTAATGCATGCAATAGTTGTACATAAAATTATAATCAATATTTTGAATGAAGATAAAAACAGAAAAATTCTAATCCATATACAGGAAAAACATTACAACTTCAGTATTACAGCATTAATACCTTGACAATCAAAATTCCTCACAAATTATGAACTATTCGCATATCATACATCACAATTTACATACAAACAAAGATTTGAAAAAGTTTCTTAAAGTATTTCAGTCTCTTTCCAACTCAATTTCTCCCCTATCCCTTCCTCAGCTGTACACATATATGCGTGTGCGCGTGCGTGCGCGTGCGTGCGCGTGTGTGTGTGCATGTGCGCGTGCGTGCGTACGTGTGTGTGTGTGTGTGTGTGTGTGTGCGTGTGTGTGTGCGTACGTGTCTTTATGTGTGTGTGTGTGTTGTGTAGTGTGCGTGTGTGTGACGTGTGTCTGTGTGTGAGTGATGTGTGTGAGTGTGTGTGTGTGTGTGTGTGTGTGTGTGTGTGAGAGAGAGAGAGAGAGAGAGAGAGTGTGTGTGTGTGTGTGTGTGTGTGTGCGTGTGCTATGTTTGCATGCGTGTGTGTGTGTTAATGCATGCAATAGTTGTACATAAAATTATAATCAATATTTTGAATGAAGATAAAAACAGAAAAATTCTAATCCATATACAGGAAAAACATTACAACTTCAGTATTACAGCATTAATACCTTGACAATCAAAATTCCTCACAAATTATGAACTATTCGCATATCATACATCACAATTTACATACAAACAAAGATTTGAAAAAGTTTCTTAAAGTATTTCAGTCTCTTTCCAACTCAATTTCTCCCCTATCCCTTCCTCAGCTGTACACATATATGCGTGTGCGCGTGCGTGCGCGTGCGTGCGCGTGTGTGTGTGCATGTGCGCGTGCGTGCGTACGTGTGTGTGTGTGTGTGTGTGTGTGTGTGCGTGTGTGTGTGCGTACGTGTCTTTATGTGTGTGTGTGTGTGTTGTGTAGTGTGCGTGTGTGTGACGTGTGTCTGTGTGTGAGTGATGTTTGTGAGTGTGTGTGTGTGTGTGTGTGTGTGTGTGTGTGTGTGTGTGTGTGTGTGTGTGTGTGTGTGTGTGTGGTGTGTGGTGTGTGTGTGGTGTGTCTGCGCGTTGTGTATGCATCCGCATGGGTGAGCATGCGTACATGAGTGTGTGTGTTTCCGTGTGTTTGAGATGTTGGGAGAGAAAATAAGAGTTGAAGAAAGAGAGAGAGAGAGACGGGGAGTAGAGAGTAGGGAGGGAGGGAGAAACAGAGAGAGAGAGAGAGAGAGAGAGAGAGAGAGAGAGGGAGAGAGACAGACAGAAACAGAGACAGAGAGACAGAGACAGACAAAGAAAGAGAGAGACAAAGTAGAGAGAGAGAAGGAGAGATGGAGAGAGGGAGAGATGGAGGGAGGAGGGAAAAGGATGAGGATGTTAAAAAAAAGAGACAGAAGCAGAGACAGAGAGACGCAGAGAGAGACAGAGAGAGTGACAAAGAAAGATGTCTACGCATGCGCAACAAGCGTTAGCAAGAAACATCATGGTCTTATGCATGAAAGGATATTAATCAAGTTTAGAATTCGAATTTAACCCACAGGGATGATACGATTCCACACGTATGAACGAGCATAATTGTCTTCTTCTTGGAAACATGTTGATCTGAAGAAACAAAAGTGTTTGAACAAGTTGTCAGGTTGTGCTTTTATGAATGAAAACGAGTCGAGGTCAGGTGTGTAATTATAATGCGATCAGATGTGTAGCTTGCTTTAGACCAGCCACCGTGAATGTAAACTGTAATTCAGCAAATTTCAAAGTCAACAGTATTTCTAACATCCCTGGGCTCACAGTTCACAGTCATTATAAATACAGGAAAACCAGATGATTTGTTTTGCTTAAGAACAACATGTAAAGGAAAACCCTAAATGTTTGCCATTTGCAAAAAAACAAACAAACAAACAAACAAACAAAAACAAAAAAACATGATTGCTTTCTGTGAATAAACGTGTGTGATTCTTCACCCATAATATTGTTTTTACAAGTTCCATCAAACTAAATTTCGAAACGCTGACATGCAATTCCGACTTCACTATTTTCCGTTCTTCTACAAAATGTAATGTATGCCTTGTACTATGGGAACTTAGTCTCCTCAAAAAGAACAGCTGTATTTATTTAGAGTAAGTCCGTTTTGACAAAAAAAATGTAAACAATTAAATGAAGAAACACATACATCACACACAAATACATATAGAATGACTACACATTTTGAACAATAAATTCTTTTTCCACAGTAAAATCTATAGCGCAAAACATGTTTTTTTTAAAGAGAGACAGAGAGACTAGACAGACAGACAGACAGACAGACAGATAGAGAGAGGGAGAGAGACAAAGGTAGACAGAGAAAAAAGGAGAGAGAGAGGGGGGCGGTAGAAGTGGGAAGAGTTTGGTATATATACAAAGTCGCATGAAGAGAGAATAGCAAAATCAAGAAACGAACAAACAAGCAAACAGACACATGAACAAATGATCGAACGAATAAACAAACAAACAAACAAACATGCAGCACAGGCAACAGCAAGCAAAAAAAAATAATAATAATAAATGTCAAGTGAACACTTAAAAAGTCAATTAAACGAAAAAGAAAAAAAAGAAATGTTCATATAGGCACACACAGAATAAAAACAAATTAATCATAAACAAACAAAATGAAGAAAGTGTGAAGTGCCTACAGAGAAGCGGTATCACAGGATTTTTTCATGACTCTGAAAAAAAAATACTATTAGAAATTAGAGGAAAGTAGCTTGAAGAAGAGAGACAAAATAAATTGAAAAAAAAACACAAAAAAGGAAAAAAATGGGGAAAAATAAGAGGAAATGAGAAAGACAAAAAACGGATAGACAAACAGAAAGAAAGAAAGAAAGAAAGATAGATAGATAGATAGATAGATAGATAGATAGATAGATAGATAGATAGATAGACAGATAGATAAATATCTTAACACGTACATACATACATACATGCATACATGCATACATACATACATACATACATATATATATACATACACACATACATACATACATACAAACATACAAACATACAAACATACAAACATACATACATACATAGATACATACATACACATATACACACACGTACATATATACATACATACATGTACATACATACATACAAACATACATACATGCTTACATACGTACATACATACATATATACATACATACATGCATACATACATACATACACACACATACATACATATATGACTGATTAAACACATTATTTTGTTTTAAACAACTGGGCATCAACAACAACAAAAATAACACAGGCATAATCCACACACAAGCATCACAGACTCAAACGAAACATGAGAAAACAAGAAACGTATTTGAACTGATATGAAACAAAACAAAACTAAACTAAACATAACAAAACAAAGGAACA
>JAPXFY010001789.1:20000-25000 GCA_030674185.1 Monoplex corrugatus | reverse complement strand
GTGTGTGTGTGTGTGTGTGTTTGTGTGTTGTGTGTGTGTGTGTTGTGTGTTGTGGGTTGTGTGTGTGTGTGTGTTGTGTGTGTGTGTGTGTGTGTGGTGTGGTGTTTGTGGGGTTTGGTGTGTGTGGTTGTTGTGTGTGTGGTGTGGTGTGTGTGGTGTATGTGTGTGTGTGTGTGGTGTGTGGTGTTGTGTGGTGTGTTGTGGGTGTGTTGTGGGGTGTGTGTGGTGTGTGGTGTGTGTGTGTGGTGTATGGTGTGTGGTGTGGTGGTAGTGTGTGGTGTATGTGTGTGTGGTGTGTGGTATGTGGTGTATATGTGTGTGGTGTGTGTGTGTGGAGTGTGGTGTTTTGTGTGTGGTGTTATGTGTGTGTGGTGTGTGGGAGTGTGTGGTGTGGTGTGGGGGTTGTTGTGTGGTTGTTGTGGGGGTTTATGGTGTGTGTGTGTGTGGGTGTGTGTGTGTGTGTGGTGTGTTTGTGGTGACTATAGAGACAAAGATAGAGAAAAAGACTATAGAGACAGAAAGATAGAGAAAAAGACTATAGAGACAGAAAGATAGAGAAAAAGACTATAGAGACAGAAAGATAGACAAAAAGACTATAGAGACAAAGATAGACAAAAAGACTATAGAGACAAAGATAGAGAAAAAGACTATTGAGACAGAAAGATAGAGAAAAAGACTATAGAGACAGAAAGATAGAGAAAAAGACTATAGAGACAGAGATAGAGAAAAAGACTATAGAGACAAAGATAGAGAAAAAGACTATAGAGACAAAGATAGACAAAAAGACTATAGAGACAGAGATAGAGAAAAAGACTATAGAGACAGAAAGATAGAGAAAAAGACTATAGAGACAAAGATAGAGAAAAGACTATAGAGACAGAGATAGAGAAAAAGACTATAGAGACAAAGATAGACAAAAAGACTATAGAGACAAAGATAGAGAAAAAGACTATAGAGACAGAAGATAGAGAAAAAGACTATAGAGACAGAGATAGAGAAAAAGACTATAGAGACAGAGATAGAGAAAAAGACTATAGAGACAAAAGATAGAGAAAAAGACTATAGAGACAGAGATAGAGAAAAAGACTATAGAGACAGAGATAGAGAAAAAGACTATAGAGACAGAGATAGAGAAAAAGACTATAGAGACAAGATAGAGAAAAAGACTATAGAGACAGAAAGATAGAGAAAAAGACTATAGAGACAGAAAGATAGAGAAAAAGACTATAGAGACAGAGATAGAGAAAAAGACTATAGAGACAAAGATAGAGAAAAAGACTATAGAGACAGAGATAGAGAAAAAGACTATAGAGACAGAAAGATAGAGAAAAAGACTATAGAGACAGAGATAGAGAAAAAGACTATAGAGATAGAGAAAAAGACTATAGAGACAAAGATAGAGAAAAAGACTATAGAGACAAAGATAGAGAAAAAGACTATAGAGACAGAAAGATAGAGAAAAAGACTATAGAGACAGAAAGATAGAGAAAAAGACTATAGAGACAGAGACAGAAAGATAGAGAAAAAGACTATAGTGACAGAGACAGAAAGATAGAGAAAAAGACTATAGAGACAAAGATAGAGAAAAAGACTATAGAGACAGAAAGATAGAGAAAAAGATTATAGAGACAGAGATAGAGAAAAAGTCTATAGAGACAGAAAGATAGAGAAAAAGACTATAGAGACAGAGATAGAGAAAAAGACTATAGAGACAGAGATAGAGAAAAAGACTATAGAGACAGAGATAGAGAAAAAGACTATAGAGACAGAAAGATAGAGAAAAAGACTATAGAGACAGAAGATAGAGAAAAAGACTATAGAGACAGAGATAGAGAAAAAGACTATAGAGACAGAAAGATAGAGAAAAAGGCTATAGAGACAGAGATAGAGAAAAAGACTATAGAGACAGAAAGATAGAGAAAAAGACTATAGAGACAGAAAGTAGAGAAAAAGACTATGGAGACAAAGACAGAGAAAAAGACTATAGAGACAGAGAGACAGAGACAGAGAAAAAGACTATAGAGACAGAGATAGAGAAAAGACTATAGAGACAGAGAGACAAGATAGAGAAAAAGACTATAGAGACAGAGACAGAGAAAAAGACTATAGAGACAGAGATAGAGAAAAAGACTATAGAGACAAAGATAGAGAAAAAGACTATAGAGACAAAGATAGAGAAAAGACTATAGAGACAGAGACAGAGAAAAAGACTATAGAGACAGAAAGATAGAGAAAAAGACTATAGAGTCAGAGACAGAGAAAAAGACTATAGAGACAAAGATAGAGAAAAAGACTATAGAGACAGAGATAGAGAAAAAGACTATAGAGACAGAAGATAGAGAAAAGACTATAGAGACAGAGATAGAGAAAAAGACTATAGAGACAGAGATAGAGAAAAAGACTAGAGAGACAGAGAGACAGAGATAGAGAAAAAGACTATAGAGACAGAGATACAGAGATAGAGAAAAAGACTATAGAGACAGAGATAGAGAGAAAGACTAGAGAGACAGAGAGACAAAGACAGAGAAAGAGACTATAGAGACAGAGATAGAGAAAAAGACTATAGAGACAGAGAGACAAAGACAGAGAAAAAGACTATAGAGACAGAGATAGAGAAAGACTAGAGAGACAGAGAGACAAAGACAGAGAAAAGACTATAGAGACAGAGAGACAAAGACAGAGAAAAAGACTATAGAAACAGAGAGACAAAGACAGAGAAAAAGACTATAGAGACAGAGACAGAGAAAAAGACTAGAGAGACAGAGATAGAGAAAAAGACTAGAGAGACAGAGAGACAAAGACAGAGAAAAAGACTATAGAGACAGAGATAGAGAAAAAGACTATAGAAACAGAGAGACAGAGATAGAGAAAAAGACTAGAGAGACAGAGATAGAGAAAAAGACTACAGAGACAGAAAGATAGAGAAAAAGACTATAGAGACAGAGAGACAGAGATAGAGAAAAAGACTAGAGAGACAGAGATAGAGAAAAAGACTATAGAGACAGAGAGACAGAGATAGAGAAAAAGACTAGAGAGACAGAGATAGAGAAAAAGACTATAGAGACAGAGAGACAAAGATAGAGAAAAAGACTATAGAGACAGAGAGACAAAGAGACAAAGAGAGAAGAAAAAGGCAAAGACACAGACAATAGACAGAAGACAAAAACAGACAGACAGACAGGAAAAAACAGACAGACAGACAGACAAACAAAAACAGAGAGAGAGAGACAGACAGACAGACAGACAAAAACAGACAGACAGACAGAAAGACAGACAGACAGATAGACAGACAGACAGAGAGACAGACAAAAACAGACAGACAGACAGACAAAAACAGACAGAAAGACAGACAGAGAGACAGACAGACAGACAAAAACAAACAGACAGACAGACAAACAAAAATAGACAGACAGACAAACAAAAATAGACAGACAGACAGACAGACAAAAACAGACAGACAGACAAAACCAGACAGACAGACAAAACAGACAGACAGACAGACAAAAACAGACAGACAAAAACAGACATAAAGACAGACAGACAGACAAACAGACAGACAGACAGACAGAAAAAAAACAGACAGACAGACAAAAACAGACAGACAGACAAACAGACAAACAAAAATAGACAGACAGACAGACAGACAAAAACAGACAGACAGACAAAAACAGACAGACAGACAGACAAACAAAAGTAGACAGACAGACAGACAGACAAAAACAGACAGACAGACAAAAACAGACAGACAGACAAAACATACAGACAGACAGACAAAAACAGACAGACAGACAAAAACAGACAGAAAGACAGACAGACAGACAAACAGACAGACAGACAGACAGACAAAAACAGACAGACAGACAAAAACAGACAGACAGACAGACAAACAGACAAACAAAAATAGACAGACAGACAGACAGACAAAAACAGACAGACAGACAAAAACAGACAGACAGACAAAAACAGACAGACAGACAAACAGACAGACAGACAGACAGACAGACAGACAAAAACAGACAGAAGACAAAATCAGACAGACTGACAAAAACAGTCAGACAGACAGACAGAACGACAAAAACAGACGGACAGACAGACAGACAGAACGACAAAAACAGACAGACAGACAGACAGACAAACAGAACAACAAAAACAGACAGACAAACCGACAAGCAAAAATAAACAGACAGACAGACAGACAAAAACAGACAGACAAAAAACAGACAGACAGACAAAAACAGACAGACAGACAGACAAACAGACAGACCGAACGACAAAAACAGACAGAAGACAAAAACAGACAGACAGACAGACTGACAAAAACAGACAGACAGACAGACAGACAGAACGAGACAGACAGACAGACAGCTGTGTTCCCACCAGGATACGAACCCCGGTATCTGTGCATCTTACATCACAGGTGGGGAAGGACAGGGTTGGTTAGAGCTTAACCAGTTGGCCACCATTGCGCTGTTGACAGACACGTTAGTTTGTCTGTCCGTCTCTTTGTTTGTTTGTTGCCTTGTTTGTCTGTTTGTTTGTTTGTTGCCTTGTTTGTTTGTCTGTCTGTTTGTTTCCTTGTTTGTCTGTCTGTCTGTTTGTTGCCTTGTTTGTCTGTCTGTCTGTTTGTTGCCTTGTTTGTCTGTCTGTCTGTTTGTTGCCTTGTTTGTTTGTCTGTCTGTTTGTTGCCTTGTTTGTTTGTCTGTCTGTTTGTTGCCTTGTTTGTCTGTCTGTCTGTTTGTTTCCTTGTTTGTTTGTCTGTCTGTTTGTTGCCTTGTTTGTCTGTCTGTCTGTTTGTTGCCTTGTTTGTCTGTCTGTCTGTTTGTTTCCTTGTTTGTCTGTCTGTTTGTTTCCTTGTTTGTTTGTTTGTTTGTTTCCTTGTTTGTCTGTCTGTTTGTTTCCTTGTTTGTCTGTCTGTCTGTCTATTTGTTTCCTTGTTTCTTTCTTTTTCTTAACCCTTAAGTCAAAATGTTAAAGTTTTTGCAGTTGGCGGGTAGATTGCG